>RJWT010046059.1:0-11522 GCA_004365215.1 Cuniculus paca | reverse complement strand
CTTGCACAGTTTAGAAGTTTAACTGAGAGACTCAGCAGGGAGCCAGGGTTCTTACTTTGTAAATATCCTCATCCTGTGCAAAGGAATATTTTGTGAGTGTTACACCCACCCTGAAGGTTTTGGTGGAGGGGGTGGCCTGTGTACAGTTTAAGGGTAGAGAAGAGGCTTGTGTTTTGGCTCTTTTTTTCTGGCTGCTGCCTTGAAGTGCTGTGGCTGTGCCATGCCACCCTGCCTTGGACCCAGCTGATTATGGACTGAAATCTCTAGAAACTGTGAGCTAAATAAACCTTTCCTTGCTTCACTTTGGTGTCAGGTGTTTGTCTCAGCAACAAAAAAAGTAACCAATACAATTATTTAACCCTTTCCACTAGCTTGGTAGGTATTCCTACTTACTGTTCCTGTTCTGTAACCAGGATTAAGAGCAGCGGAGCTTATTGAGGTTACACAATTATTAAATGGCAGAGCTTGGACTCCAGCCAGTCTTGTGGGTTAAGTACTTCACCAGGACATTATTATTTTATCATATTCAAGTTTTTTCAACTTTGAATTTCCCATTTTGTTACATAATGAAATGACTGAGGAGCTTGTGACAATAGAAAAAAATATGAAAGATCAGCATGGTGGGGCGTACCTGTGACCCCAGCACTCTGGGAGACTGAGGGAGGAGGATCGCAAGTTCCAGTTGAATTTAGGGAACTTAGAAACACTCTGTCTAAAAAAAAAAAAAAGCTGGAAACATAGCTCAAAGAGTCGGCCCTGATTCAGTCTCTGGTACCACTAAAAAAAAAAAAATTAAAATGAACTTTTCAAAGATACTAAGAATAGGGTAAATGAATTACAGTATTAATTATATGTCAGTGTAGAAGGTTACACTCCCAAACTGGGCACAGTGGCACATTCCTATAATCCCAGCTACTTAGGAGGATCACAGGTTCAACACTAGCCCATGCAACGTAGTGAGACCCTGTCTCAAACAACAATAAACCTGAAGATGCACACCCTCTACAGTACTTAAGATTAAAAGCAAGTAAAGTTTTAGTTCATTGATACAGTAATAAATGTTTTAGTAGCTTGTGAGTTTTACCTTTTCTTCATAACCAAGGAACCCATTAGTCACTTGAACCTAAAAATGTCCTAGAATAAAATTAGGGAATTGGTGGCTGTCTGACATGTCCGAACTAGGTGATCTCTATTCTCCAGCATCTTATCATTGAGTTCTGCAGAGAAAATGACTATCTTCACTATTGGTGTGTTAGTCACCCTTCTCTTACTCTAACAAAATACCTGGTATATGTCCATATTCAAAATACTTTGTTTTACCTAGATGTTTGCTAGCAGTCACATAGGGAGTTGTTCTATCTGTAGTCAAACCTCTTTGGCCTGTGGTGATAATCAACTTCAAAAGAGGAATACTTTATTTTGGCTTACAGTTCTGGAGAGTTCAGTCCATAGTTGGTTGACCCCATTGCCATTTGACATTCAGCGAAAGAGCCCATCGTGGCATGAGTACATGATGGAGGACACTACCTCATGGAAGCCAGGAAGCAGAGAAATAGGAAGGCACTGAATTCCCACTATTCCCTTGAAGGACATGTCCCCATGACATATGACCTCTTACTAGCCCTCATCTCTTAAAGTTTCTACCATCTCCTAATAGTGGCACAAACTAAAGCCAAGCCTTTAACACATGGGCCATTGGTGAACACTTGTCCAAACCATAGCAATGATTTGTAGTATGTAGAGTTATGATGTGATGGTAGCCTTATCTGAACCTGAATCCTGGCTGTAGTCTGGTCTGCCTGACTGTCAAAAACCTCTCTATCAACTACTGCAGAACTAAAAAGCAGCATATGCCAGTGAGTCAGACTTAACCTGTAGTTAACATACCTTTATCACAGCTAACATTATCACAATCTTATATGAAGTCAGCCTTTCTATTGATTCAAGATGCAGGAAATAATTATTCCAATTAATGCCTAAAATCTGCTGTTTTAGACATGTATACCAAAGACCCTTCCTTTACATTTTAGCAAAGAAATTATTAATGCTAAGAGTCGAAAAACATTTCCATTGCACAATCTAAAGCCAAATATGTTACTTTGAGCTAGTTAGATGTCCATATTTGACACACATCTTTTTACCCAGATGTATGCTGATAGTCACACAACATCGCTGTTCTCCTCGCTGGTCCCTGGCAATACTGTTATGAGGAAAATCAGTATTACCTAACATGAGTCCTAGGAGACACATGCTAATTTTTTTCCTTACTGGTATATCACAAATATTAGTATTTTAGCAAATTTAAGAATTTCAACCAGGCTCGGCACTTGAGAGTCTCAGGCAGGAGAATCACTGCGAGTTCAAGGCCAGAGTGGCTACAAAGTTCAATGCCAACCTGAACTGCATAGTGAGACCTTGTCTCAAAAAAAAAAAATTAAGAATTTCTAGGGTGATTCATGGGTTAATTATAGACAGTCTTCATTACAGAAAGTCTACATAAATAATTTTGAATTTCTCATTATAGAGACAATGTATTGAAATAGTCATGTATTAGGTTTATTTTAGTGTACTTGGTGATTGCAAATTTATCCTTTGAAGGCATTTAAAAAAAAAACACAGACAAGGGCTATCTGAAGCCAAATATAATGAATAAAGTTGATCATCAACATGTATATTTTTTCAAAGGAGCTAATAAGTAGCTGTTTTTAATAAAGAAATGGGAATTATTTCTCTTGTATATTTCTTTAACTGGCTTTAAAGATAGTCATAAAAGAGTTTTGTTGATGGGTGAGTAACTGCATTATTATTCAATAAGTACATAGTCTTCCAGATTTCCAATTTTGAAGGACAACATATTTTATGTTCCATTATATTTATTTAAAAATAAGTCACTTAACTTGATAGTGACGCTATTAACTGAATGGTGTCGCTGTAAAGTTAATTCAAGACTTAAAGAGGTCATTTTAAGCCAGGCACTAAGATGTGTGTCTGTAATCCTAGCCACTTGGGAGGCTGAAGCAAGAAGATTGGTAGAGCCCACGAGTTAGAGGCCAGCCTGGGCAACATAACCTCCATCTTAACAACAACAAAAGGGATGGGAGGTATTCATTTTAGCTATAAAGAAAATTTATTGGCAATGAGGAGTTAACATTGGAATTTTTACAAATTCCAATTAGACAAATCGCTGAGAAGTAGTATGTAATTTTTAAATAAATATATCTTTCAGTCAATCAACAAGTGTTACTAAAGGCACTCCTAAGTGCTTTATGAGACCTAAAGCATATTTTAGGAGTTTAAAATATAGTTCAACCCATAACATGTCAAGTGATCAGAGGACAAAATGAAGTAGTTGCTTTACTGTGAGTTTTTATTGTTAATCACTATCTTACTAATTTAATACATAAAATCAATCATAAATTTTATTTTTACCTTTTTTCTTGGCCATGCATTAGTCCCCTATTACTTTTCTTCTCTTCCTGGTTTGGCCTAAATAGCTAACTAGAACAACACCCATACCTGATTTACTAAGGCATTTAGATTGCTTAAATGAGGAACTGTCCTGAAATTAAGATATGATACAACTACATACCACACAGGTTAGGCATTTCCTAGCATAGTAAACATTATATAATTTGAAAACATTATATAACCCCTCAAGATTAATGAGGGTTTAATGCAAAAGAGAACATAATTATTAAATGAAGAAATTAAAGTGACCTTTCATCTCATTTGCAATGCTTATTAAGATGTATAAATTATGTATTACTAGATTATTTATTTATATTTGTCTTGCTGTGAAAAAAGATATGAGGCTTGTGAGTTAAATATAGATAATGCATAAGCAATGGGCCATGTGGGTTGATTTCCCTATCCAGAAATAAAAGATGTAATTTCATAAGTAGTAATAGCATAATAAATTTCACTCAAGTGTTTAACCAGCTCGAAATACTGCTTAACTTACTAGTTATGAGTAATTTCTCTGTGGTATAATTAGTCCATTAGTTCCTATGTGAGGTTTCCAGAGAGATCCACATCAATGTGAATTAGTTGTTCTGACTAAATGCATCAGCAATTTCAGTTCAAAAACTAGTATAAGTTTTCTCCTGTTGAGTTATAATTGGCTACAATGTATCTATTACCTGAATTATGGAATTCTATAGTCAAGCTCTAGGTAACACATTTTGGACAGATTGCCACTTACAAAAGTAAAGTTAAATGAGGTCATGTATTAAAAACAGCTATTTGGGCTGGGGATTTAGCTCAGTGGCACAAGCGCCTGCCTGGCAAGTGTAAAGAAATGAGTTCAGTCCCTGGTACCAAAAATAAATAAATAAACACAGCTATTTGTCTACCCCATATTCATTTTCCCTTACTCAAAACACTACCATGATCATATATAAGATGAGAAGGTATCCAACTAAAAATACTTGATTTTCCAGACCCTTTTGGTACAATTTTGATCAGTGAGATATAGGTGGATGTCACTGGCGAATATAGGTTTGCTCCTTAAAGTAAACCATTGAGAGGAAACAATCCTTTGGTCTCCACATTTATTTTTCTCCTTTCCTCTTCCCTCCTTGAAATATGGATGCTGTGCCAAGGAGACAACCCTAGCTTGTGACTTAGATGATTGTGGGGTAAAAAGATAAAAGTATAATGCCATCATGAAACCATCATCTGTGCCCTAAATTTATATTAGGTGAAACTATACCTATTTTGGTTGAATTTTCTACCATCTGCAGTCAAATTATGCAGACAATCTTAAAGCCCTCAAAGTGGGTGCCAAAAATGGTAGTCATTATTTTGTGATCTATTAAGTGAGGAATACTTTAGGAAAATTCTAGCTAATTAATAAATTAATATGAAAATATGATGCAGCCTAATAGTAAAGTAAATACAATGATACTATTAAGTCAATTTTTTAGTTTTTACCGTATACTAGACACTGTGCTGTATGTGTCAGATTTGACGAGCATTCAAGACACATTAGACAGGCTCCTAGATCAGAATAACTCCCTCACTACTTTGCCAGAGTAATTTGTTACAGAATACAAAGCCTAAGTTATGTCTCTTCCTAAAAAACAACTTAGGGAAAAACTCTATTATAAGATAATATTGGGGACCTTGGCTAAGATCACTGGCAACCCTAATGTTACTGCTTGTAGGTGGGCCTTGTCTCAATCACATATGATATGCCAGCAAAGATTTGCTGGGGAAACTCAGAAAGGGGGAAATGTAACAAAAAATGGCCACCCCAGCCAGTATACTTCAGTTTTTTAGTTGCCCAGTGTCTTGGTTACTTTTTTTTCGTTGCTGAGACAAAATACCTGACGCCCAACATGAAGGAAGGAGCGGTTTATTTCTTACAGTTGTGGGGCTTTTGGTCCATACTTAGCTGGTTCCAAGGCAGGGTGGCATGGCTGAGGGGCAGCCATTCATGGCGGCTGCAAGCAGCAAGAGTGAACCGCTCAAAAGGGAAAAACCCACCCCCTTCCACCCCTGGGCGGGTGTAGAACTCACACCACCAATCCCAGCATTAGACAATGAATCAATCACAAATGCTAGATACAGCTGCTTCCATGATTACATTAGAAGTCTAAGTGGAGGCATTATTAAAAATGGCAAGTGTAAGGAAATGAGGCATTATTAAAAATGCCTCCACTTAGACTTCTATTTCAAATTGTAAATCTCTAGGTGTTACCATAAAATTCCACAAGGATTCTTCCCAGGTGAACTCTCGACCTCCATTCCCTTTTAGTAGACTTTATTTTTTATGGTACTTTTTTAGGTTCACAACAAAGTTGAACAGAAGAGCCAAGCATGGTGGCAAACACCTTTAATCCCAGCACTCTGAGAGGCTGAGGCTGAAGGATTACAAGGCTGAACCTAGCCTAAGCAATTTAGCAAGACCCTGTCTCAAAATAAAAAAGGGCTGTAGCTCAATACAAAGGTCCTAGGTTCAATCCCCAGCACTATAAACTAACAATATATAAATAAATGAATAAATTATTAAAAATAAAATTATTTTAAGAATTTTTGAAAAGAACTGTGGATATAGTTCGATGTAAATGTACTCCAAAACAAAACAATTGAATAGAAGGTCCAGAGATTTTCCTCATATCTCTAGTCCCACACATGCATTCCCTTCCACACTGTGAACATCTCCCAACATTTGTTTTTGTTTTGGTACTGGGGATCAAACTCATGACCCCACGCTTGCCAGGCAGGTGCTTATGCCACTGAGCTAAATCCCCTGCCTTTGTCTTTTTGAGACAGGGTCTAACTATGTAGTTCAGGCTGGCCTTGAACTCACTTTGTAGCCCAGGAAGGTCTCAAACTCACAATGATCCTCTTGTCTCAGCCTCCCGAGTGCTGGGATTACAGGGGTGTACCACCACGCTCAGCTTCTCCCAACATTTGTTACAACTAATAACCCTACATTGATACACTATCACCTAGTTCCAATATATTTTATAAGGACTCATTCTTGGTCTATGAATTTGAATAAGTGTGAATGACACTCATCGCTCTAGTATGATACAGGGTAGTTTCTCTGCCCTTAAAGTCCTTTCAGCTGTATCTGTTCATCCTTCCTTCCTCACAATCACTGGAAACCACTGATCTTTTCACTGTCTACCATTTTCATAATGCCAGATATGTATATCACACAGTGTGTAGCCTTTTCAAATCAGCTTCTTTCACTTAGTACTATGCATTTAAGTTTCCTCCATGTCTTTTCATAGCTTGATAATCATTGCTTTTTGGTATTAAATAAAAATTCTATTATCTATATGGACCGTAGTTTCTTCATTCACCTGCTGATGGACATTATTACTAAGTTTTGGCAGTTTTATACTTCAGGTTCCCATCTCTGTGACAAAATAACTGTGGAAGATGACTTAGAGGGGAAAGGTTTATTTTGGATCATGGTTTCAGAGGTTTCAGTCCATGGTAGCCTGGACCCATTGCTTTTGGCCTGTGGTGAGACAGAACATCATGGTAGAAGGGTCTTGTCACCTCATGGCTGCCACAAAGCAGAGAAAGAGTGACACAGAATGTGCTGGCAGTCTTCCTCCTTCCATTTTTGTTCCATCTTGGCCTTGCCTGTACTGGATGGAGTCATGCACACTTAAGATGAGTCTTCCCTCTCTCAGTTCACTGACCCACATGCCAGTCATCACTAGAAATACCCTTACAGACACACAGAAAAGAATGCTTTAGGGCCAGGGATCTAGCTCAGCAGCCTAAGTGCCTGCTTGGCAAACGCAAGGTCGTGAGTTCAATCCCCGGTGCCCCTAAAAAATAAATAAATAAATAAATAAATAAATAAATAAAAAAGAATGCTTTACTAATTTCTTAGTTGTCTCTTCACCAAGGCAAATTGACAATCAAGATGCACCAGCATAGCAGTTATGAATAAAGCTGCTACAAACATTTACCTGCCCCTTTTTTGTGTGGACAAAAGTTTCACTCCTTTAGAAAAATATTGAGGACTATAAGGTAGGTATGGTGGAGTGCATCTATAATCTCAGCTACTTGCAACACTGAGGCAGCAGGACCACAAGTTGAAAACCAGCATGGAAAATGATTGAAACCCTGTCTCAAAACACAAAGGGTAGGGGATATAGTTCTGTGGTGGAGTACTTGCCTTGCATATGAGGTCCTGTGTTCAAATCCTAGTATGGGGGGGGGAGTGTGATTGCTGGGAGTCATATGAGGAGATTGCATTGAGTTTTGAAATAAAATGGAGGCCAGATGTCCTCCAGAGTGATTGTTCCATGTTACATTCCCATCATCATGAATGAGAATTGTTCCACTTCCTCTCAGGCATTTGGTGTTGTCAGTGATAAGCTCCACTTCCCATTCCTTGGTCTCAGTTAAAGGCATGAACACTAGCTCAATACAGTATGAATAGCCTCCCTCACAAACCCACTCCCAAATCTAATCGGTCACTGTGCTTCACTGACAATGCCTCTCAACAAAATTAGAAATGCATGGCAAATTTACATTGATGACATGTCCATTTAAAAATATAGTACCAGGTCAGTGGTATAGCTTGTTTGTAGAATCCTTCCTTAGCATATTAAGGCCCTGGAATCTATCCCCAGCACCAACAAAAATATAAACATAAATAAATACATTTTAATACATTAGGACTTCTGGGAAGATGGCCAAGTGGTGAGCAGCAGAGAAAGAGCTTCTCTGAGATTTGGTGTCCAGACACCAGAATATAGCAACATGAGGAAGAAAAAAAGGAGGGAAATGGATTCCAAGGACCCAGAAGGATCTGAAGTGAGAATCGAAGCCCATGGGAAAGCAGAAAGACTTCAGTGAAGAAAGTGGTGACAGGCGACACTTTGTCCTTGAACCTGGACTCACGGCGTGTGAAGGGCGGCTCAAACCTGCAGACTCACAGTGACTGCTGGTGAGCCCAGAGTCCTCTGTGGAGAAATACACCAGTGGAACAAAGCAGTGAATGCTGCAGACTGCAACAGCTGGTGAGTTATTCAAGGTTCTGACATTCCCCGAGAGAGCGTGGTTGGCCCGTAGCCATTTTGGAGAGGGGTCAACTGAGCTCAGAACTCAGAACACCTGTATGCTCCATCCAGCAGCTTCTAGTGACAGCGTCAGGCTGTTGAGTTCAAGTTGGCAGGAGGTGAGGGAGCAGAGTTCAAACCAACAGGAGGTACACAGATGTTTAAAGGCTGAACAAATCTGGTTTAAGCCTCACAGTCAGAAATCAGCGTGAACTTCATTGTAACTAAAGGTGCAGGCTTGCTGGGATTATCAACTACCCTGCCATAAACTACAGCTGGCTTGCTGGGATTAATCAAATCAGATCAAGACTCCACCCAATTTGTCTACCAGTGACAGCAGAGACGCATCTTAGAGTGAACATTTTTATTTTCTTAGTTTATTTTTTTCTCTTTTCCTATTTTTTTGTTTGATTTGTTTTTCCTTGATTGTTCTTGTTTTTATATCAGTGTGAAGTTGTATCTAGTTTTGTTGTTGTTGTGTTCTGTTCTTGTTTTTATTTTTTCCTTCTTGCTTTCCCTCAGTTTCCCAAAGTTTGCATAATCCTCCTTTGGCCTCCAGCCTTGCTTCTAATCTCTTCCTCTTCTTCTATTTCTCTATTGTTTTCCTCCAACCCCTTTCAAATTTCCTCCACTGAGGGCAAAATTGCCGTATTCGGGGTTTATTTACTGCATACAATTATCTAGTTCATTTAGATTTTGTAACCACAAATCTAGTTCATATGGTTAAAGGTGACAAATTAGTAATTACCACAATTTTTCATTTTCTAGCCTATTTGATGTTATTGTTATTGCTGATTGTACCTGTTAGATTTTTTTAAGAGCGGCGCAGAGAAACAGAAGTTAGAGTACTCGGCGCAGTGGAAAGGCAGGCTTTATCCAAGGGAAGAATTTATTGGGGGAGGGGTTGAGGACGCGGAGGGAAAAACGTTCTGCCTAGGTGGCTTAGCGATTTTCCCCTCCGAGGTGCAGTCTGCACTGGGCTTTTAAAGTATCCCAAATGAGAGGGGATGGCACTTGGGGGTGAGCACTGGTGATGTGGGAATTCTGGTAATTAGGAGGAACCTGTAATCAGGGAGGGAGGGGCTGGTGGTCCGGCTACACCGCTGCTGTAATGTCCAGCAGAATCTATTAGGACAGAAACCTTTCAGTACCACTTTAGCCAAGGTGACATAATTGTTCTAATCAGCTGTTCTTCCTGGTATATCAAGACTGAGATTGCCTGAGGGTCATAAAAAATGCTATAGGCCAGTGCTAAAGAACCAGGGACTGGGTCAAGTAGGCAGGAACTTATCATTCTCCAAAAATTGAAGAGGTAGGATCTTGCACCAGACTCAAAATCCCAAAGCCAGCTACACCTGGAAGACACTTCTGAGTAGTCATTTCATAAGGGTTCTAAATACTACTAACAAAGCTACTTGCCATAAGCAATTTACAGTGGACCCTTGAGTTTTGACCAAACTGACATACAAACAACTTTGGTTATGACCAGAATTTTAGTTTGAACTTACAATCAAAGTTTTGAGTTATGACTCAATTGCCAGATACTTGCGATTCTAGATGGTCTTGGATAGATTTAACCCTTAAAGTGTTTTGGAAGGAACATTACGACATCTTTTCCTATATGGGGTTAATTGAAAAATCCTTGGCTAGTGTCTCTCTAAGGACACTGAGATCCACCTGTATATAGGAGAGAGACTTCAAAGGCTGTGTAGAAGATCCTGAGCCTTCAATTGACAATCTGAGTTAGAGTCAACCCTCAGAGCAAATTGAGTTCATAAGTCAAGGATCCACTGTACAAGCATCAACCCAAGAATTAAACTAAAAAAGAAAAATAGAAAATGAGAAGACACTTGAACAAGATACAACCTCAAACATCCAACTCACCAAAGACAAACCTGGGGACAATGAAGTGGAACAATTCAAAAGCCACCCACCTAAAACACTCTGAAATGGTAACAGCAGAAGTAACAAAGCAAACAAATGAGGCTCTAGAAAAAAATCAAATCAGAAATGATTTCTCAGATAACTGCATTGTAATACGTTGGTTATAAAAATGCTGGAAACCTGAATATGAAAAGTTTCATTTGAAAAGGATAGATTTTCCAGGCATGGTACTGAATTGCCTGTAATTCCAGCATGTGGAAGGTTCAGGCAGGAGTATTACTGTAAGTTTGAGACCAGCCTGGGCTCCATAGTGAGTTCAAGACCAGCCCGAACTACATCATGATACTCTGTTTCAAAAAATAAAAAGGATAGATTTAAGTCTGCCTTTAGCTATCATGGCCATCCAATTGAGATGAACTATTATTTTATGAAGATGTTTAGGTCATGGGCTGAGAAGCAGTCTTGGATACCCAGAGAGGCAGAGTCAAGCTGTCTGCATACTACATTTCAGCATCAGTCTCTCAGTGGTTACAAACAGGTGATTTTACTAAGAAGCTAAAGTTTCAGGGCCTTTCACTTGCATGTTCACCCAATTTTGTATTTTCAAATTACTGTATGAGTGCTTTTTAAGGAGGATCTCCCAGATAGTAGGAATATTGAGATTCTGGTTAGCGTATTAGAAACATGTTACCAGCACCCTGTATACTTTTCTGTGTTTATGAAATAAAGTGTATACATGATGAAGTTTCTCAGCCTCCTGACATAAAGGATCTTCTCTCTGCAGAAGAAAATACACTCATGATACCCTAAGCATGAATTTATTAGATCATTACTACTCACTCTTCCTTCCTTTCCTATAATATCTACATCTTTCTCTTTTTTCTCCGTCGCTTCAGTCATGCCAGTCCTTGGGAGACCAAAGTAATAAATAGATCTAAGATACACAAAAATGTATACAGAGTGTTTCAGTTGTAGTGTTCAGAGCACATGGAAAGTAAACTATGTGTCTGGCCTATTGCTTATAGCTACAAGCCCAGCTATCCCAGAGGCTGAGGCAGGAGAATTGCAAGTTTGAGATCCTGCCTCAAACAAAAGGAAGGG
>RJWT010046058.1:0-11521 GCA_004365215.1 Cuniculus paca | reverse complement strand
TGCTTGTAATTTTATAGTATATTGCAAAGATACTTGAATTTCTCTGGCTTTTCCTACAGGATGAAATAAGCAGGATAACTATTTTCTACCTAGTACTTACAGTATGTTCTATGACTTGAGGATTAGTATAATGAAGAACAATATAAAAAAGAATATGAAAGTGTATACAAAGAAGCTGCAATATTTAGTAAACAAGGATCTGACACTTCATATAAAAATAATAAAAAGTAAGCTGGTGAAATATCACAGTTTCATATTTCACAGGCTGTTTGTGTACAGAGGGAAGCCAGCCAGATCCTGTGAACAAAATTCAGACTGCAACAATCCTGATGGTTGAACACTCCATTAGAACTCTAAAAATATCTCCTCTTCCTTCTTCAGTAAGTGATACGGACTCAGGTTTCTTACATGTAATGGCATCACATTTCCTTCCAGAAAATTATGTTTACATTGCTTTTTCAGTCACAATAGTGGTTATATTTATAGTGGGCAGGTAGAATCAAGTAAAGTTTCTCTTAATAAACAATATGCCTAATTCTGTGACATTTAAGTAGGATAGCTATTGGTGTTTTATAAACAGAATTAAATGCAACAAAAGCAAACATCCATTTCATGCTAATACTTTACATGACTGTTTATTCTGTGACTATAGTTGGGCAGGATAGTGTTTAAACATGAACAACCTGACTTTGTTACGAGACTGCAGGAAAAAATTTCATGATTTTGTACCTCCATTTTTTCTAATTTATATTATGTTTCTTTATTGTTAATCACCATTTCTAGTTCTAAAATCATATATCTTTTGTTTTTAATTAAAAAAATCACAAAGCTAGAAATAGCAGTCAACACAAACAAACAAAAAGGATAATTTGTTGGACAATTTCTAAACATAGAACTGTCTAGAATTCATTCAGCTTCTCAACAGGGAAAGGTCATCACATCTTAAGGGTCTAAAACATAGAAGAATAAATTAAATTTAGTGCTGCCGAACTGAGCACCAAATTAAGGTTTTTGACTTAAGATGCAGAAAAGAAATGAAATGTGCTTCTGAAGATTTGCATAAACTATGTTTTCGTGTTTGTTTTCTTTTTCCCTCACCTTCAAAAATGTATTGTTGTTGCTCAATCCATGTTTTTTTAAACCAGGGAGAGTCTTCATCTGACAAACACCATAAAGTTCCATTATGCACCAAATTCTCCCACAGGTTTCTCTATCCCTAGTGTTTTTCAAGATTTCCAAAATCTAATAAGGACTGAAAGAGTAAAACAGTATGCCAGATACTTAAGTAAAAACAACAGAAAAAGTATTTGCTCTAATTAAATGGAAATCTGAGATGTTGAAGATGTCAAGACTTGTAGAAAAACTCAGAATGTATAGATCATTTTAATGTTTATTTGTTCATTCATGTATTTTGTGACTCCTTCATTCAGTGAAGATTTATTAAACTTGTACTACATCCCTGACCCCTTCCTAGTAAGGGGAGGACAAGCCGGTCTAACCAACTCAAGAAATTTTTTGCTCATTAAGATAGACTGATGATTGATACATGCAATGTAGGTTCTGATGAAGACAAATTCATCTTGCTACAGAAACACAGTGGAGGGGCATCCTAATATATAGGAGGAATGATTAGCACACTTTTTGTAGAGGTAACATTTAAACTGAGTCACAAATAGTCAATAGATGTTAGTCAATACAGAGGGCTGGAAGTTGTAGTGGAATGAATTTGAGACATAGAATAGCATATGTGAAAGTTCTTGGAAGAGAGATTTTGATTAACCAATTGTCAGATTTCATATGTCTGTATTGGTTATGAAGGATTACACATTTTTTGGTCAGTACTTTATGGAGATGTATACCTGACATGATACACTCAAAACACCAGGGTGACTTATTCTGACAAAGAGCATTGTTCTTGCTTAATGCCATGAATAGGGTTATACATTCTCCCAAATACATGGCAAGAATATTGGAAGCAGTACTGTACTTAATGTTTATTTTGTACATGCTATGCTTAGTTTGACAAGCATTTGTTATGGGCAAGGTAATTTTCCAGGTATATTTTGTCTACTAAAACATTTAATACTCGTAATATTCTTAGCCAGTGAGGACTCTGTTATTAAATTCATTCATATTTTGGTAGAGGAGAAGATTAAGGACAGTTGTGTCACTTGATTGGCTTAGGAATTTCCAGGATTAGTGAAGTACACTCTTGGGTATGTCTGGAAGGGTTATGGACTTATGACCTTGGGTATTGTATCTGGCCTCTCACTCTTTCCTCTCTGGTGCTATTCATCTGCTCTGCTTCCTGGTGCCCATGAATTGAGCATTTTTGCTCTGCCATGCCCTTTCACTATGATGTGTCTGCTTTGGAGCCGGTTGACAACAGACTGAATACCTGAGAAGGTGAACTAAATTAAACCTCTCTCCCTTTAAATTGTTTGGTGTTTAGTCTTTTGTCTCAGTGTTGGGAAATCTATTACAGAAAATTGGTACTGGAGATATAGATATAGAGCTGTTGCTCTACCTGTGATTCTACCATATGGTTTAGAAGCCTTTGATACCGATTTGCAGAAGAAATCTGGAAACTTTTGCAGATGCTAGCTAAAGAAGCCCTGGGAAAATATAAGCAGAGCTCAATGGATAATTTTGGTCAAAGCTCAGAACAGAATGCTCATAGGAATATGGACAGTAAGGGTCAGGCTCAGAAGGTTTCAGTTGGGTATGAGGACTTTATTGGTACCTGAATTAGAAGTTGTGTGTGTTACACTCTCACGAAATGTTTGTCTCTGGTTTGCCAATCTCCTGGGACTTTGATTAAGTACAGTGGATTAATTAATCCAGAGAAAAGTCAGGTTGTGGCATTGGTATTGCTGGATACTTTCAGTGAGATTTATAGTTAGAATTTGGAGCAAAAAGCAGAAAAAAAATATTTTGAAAAACTTAAAGCAGCATAAGCACCTGCTTGGCAAGCATGAGGTCATGCGTTCAATCCCTGGTACCAAAAAAGAAAAAAAAATTTTTTTTGTCCAGAAGAAAACATGTACAGTTGGAACCAAAGGAGATGTAGGTGCTGAAGAGATTAGTGCCATTAAAATGAAACCAAGGACTTTGTACAGAAATATGAATAAAGATGCCTTCAGGGCATTTTAGAAATTAGTAATATCCTACCAATAACAGGCTCAAGGATTTTGTTTTAAAGAGATTAAAAGAAAACAAAACAATAAAAACAAAACAAAACAATAGAAACTATAGAATTTCACTTGAGAAGAGAGAGTTGTACATCTGGTCGAGATAGGTCTTCAAAGGAATTGATTCCCTACTATTATTTTAGCTGTGTTCAGCCATTCAGTGATGCAAAATTTGCTGTAGCCATGCTCCAAGGTGGCCTGACTACTGCTTCTGTTTACAACAGACAATGGCATCATTCACATGATAGTGTTTTTTTTGTTGTTGTTGTTTGTTTTTTTTAATGGCATGCTGAATGCAAGCATTTTGAGGTCAGGGATACTTTTACTCAAATTTCAGAGAAAGGCCTGGGAGCCAGGCAAGTCGTCCTCAGTTGGCAGTGTGAGAAGCTCTAGGAATCAAGCCAAAGGTGCAGTGAATACTCCTGGAGGTTGGAGATGTCAGAAATATCGAACATCTGCTGAGGAAAGCTGTAGGCCATGAACAGAACTGGTCCAAAAAAGGGGTCATGTGGGCTGCAACTGGAAAGGCCTTAGAGGTGCACCTCCCAACTCTTTTGGAACTCACATTTTTACCAATATGTGTCCCAGATGCCAAATATGGAGCTATAGGACTTAATATTTGCCTTGCTGAGTTTCATTCTTTCATGGATCTGATTCTTTTCTCTCCCTTTCTTACTCCCTTTTGGAAGGAGAACGTTTATCCTGAGCCATTATCTCTTGGAATTATGTAATTTTATTTTAATTTTTAGTCAGGTACATAGACATGAGCATGCCTTGAGTCTCAGAAAAGACTTGAACTTTTGAAAAATGCTGGAGCTGTTGAGATTTTGGGGAGAGATTGCTGTGTTTTCAGTTGTACGCAAGGTAGTTGTATTTTGTTAGGTGGAATTATGAGTTTGTGTTTAATTGTGAATTAAATATGGTTTAAGGAGCTTTGCTTGAGTGACAGGTTGACAAAAGGTGTAATGTAGTGGTTAAACTTGATTATGTCAACTTGAGTAGCTGGAAGTTGGGGATTGGTGGAGCATACTTCTGGGTGTGTCTGGATAGGTCATGCAGGCTTGACCTTAAGTACTCTATCGGGTCCTCTGTGCCTTTTCTCTGGCAGTGTTCCCTTCTCCTGCTTCCTGGCTGCCACGAACAGAACATTTTTGCTCTACCATGCCCTTCCACTATGGTGTTTCTGCCTTGAAGCCCGCATAACCATGGACTGAATACCCTGATAATGTTAAGTCAAATTTGATCTCTCCTTATTTAAGTTGCAAGTATCAGGTATTGTGTTTCAGTGACAGGGAAGCTAACACATTAGAATTTAACGCCCTTTAATTATGATATTGATTTTCCTCTTTCATGTTGACCATCTGTCAAGGATGCTTTCAGGGCTTGCTCCCACCTACATGCTTTGCCACACGGTGACTTTCATCTTCAGCATCATCTCTCCATGTTCGCCTTCTATGAGCTCACTTGATTAGATCTGGGTCATTATGATAATCACCCTATTGTAAGGGCACTACTTTAGGGATTTAATTTCATTTTCAAATCTCTGCTCAGTAACACCTAGATGAATGGTTCATTGAGTAACAATAAAGGCGTGTTTGCATAAAGGGGAGAGAAACACCATGATTCAATTTAGAATTACACCACATGAATCACATAACTAAAATATTTCCCATTACTAGAATGTACCACAGAATAATGTTTGAGAACTTCTACTTCCTCTAGTATCTTGGGCTGCTCTTTATTTCCAGAAGTTTTCTGTATGGCCACCCTTAAGCTCTCCCTGCATCTGCTGTGGATGAATGCTTCCATGCGAAACTAAGAGAGCTCAACAGCCCTGAATTCAAAGAACTCTCAAGACATAATCTCTTGGCTCATTTTTTTATCCCTTATCCTGCAGCTGCAGTGACTCCCAGACACCTCATTTTTCCCCCCTCACATATTCTTTTTAAAAAAAAGATTTTCCTTGTATACAGAGGCTTCAGAAAGCGGGTAACATAAAACTTATAGTGATAAATTGAAGAAATGTTTCTGAGAGCTGGGGATGGTTGTGCATGTTATAATCCCAGGTTTTAGGAGGCTGAGGCAGGAGGATTTCCATGACTTTGAGGCCAGGCTGGACTTAATAGTGAGTTCAAGGCCAGCATGCAATACAATGTGAGACCTTGCCTCAAAAATCTAAAAATAAAGTTTCTTGGATTACAGATATTAGTGAAAATTCAAGTTCATATATGGTGGCTACCTTTTTCTTTTAATGGATTTATCAAACAACGTGGAAGTATTCAGACTGAGGTGAAAGATTGTATTCAACCAGACATGAAAAGAAAAATTCAATGTAAATGATAGTTGATCATTCATTACTGCCCCTCTTTGAATTTATATAGGTGCTGACCTAGCAAATAACTTAGAAAACTGTTTTTCTTCTCCACATACTTACCATCCAGATCTGACTGACAATAACTGCAACTATCTTGGCATCTCTAAAGTTCTAACAAAGCAGAATCTCTAGGACTGAGATTCAAGAATTCATCTGAATTTCTAATGAGCTTCCCAAGTACATCTAATCTAATTTTTGAAAGCTGAGATTATTAAGAATATTTGTAAAGCATTTTAATGTACTAATCACAGTTTGACTTCTAAAAGTTACTTAAACAAGGCAGGAGAAGTACGTGGGAAGCTTAGATGTGTAGGAAGCTCCAGGCCACACTGGACCACAGAGCAAGACCCTGACTCAAAAAAAAAGAAAAAGAAAAAGAAAAAGAAAAAATAGCCCTCTGCATAAAATCAGAAATAGAGATTAAAGTTCTGTGTTTATACTTTGAATCATCTTCCCCAGTTTGGGAAAAAGGAGCAAAATGTTTAAGGGAATGTAAATTTAGATCTTTACAAATTTAGATCTTTGCTTACAATTTAAATATGTCTGTCCAAAATTAAAGCACTCTCTCATAAAGAAAACTATTAGAATTTAAAACAATTACTGATAATCATGTTTTCATCTCAATGGCATATACCATACCTTTACAAAACTGACTCATCTTTAGACTCTGGGATCTCTTTTGACTCATCTCTTGACTCATTTGGAATCTGTGTCATTTTAAAATAGGTTAGACATACATACAGTGTTTCGATTTGTGTCCAGTAAAGCAGTCAAAATACACAGTGCTTTCTTTTCCTTCAGCATTTTGAATATACCATCCTTTGTATATTAAAATCTCAATTTATTTTACAAGCAGTTTTAAGAGTTTAACCTACAGATGTCTAATGCCTTAGTTTTATCTGTGTTGCTGTATTTTAAACTAGATTTTGCTTACAGTTTAAATAATTTCTGTATTTCAAAATTATTAGGTTTTATTTCACTGAAGAGTAATGCGTTTATATTTACGTGATCAATCTTTTATCCTGACAACTCTGTTTTACAAAAACATGATATAACTGAGAAATTCACTGCATTGGAATATGATAAAACATTTAGAAGTATCTCTGCTTTATGATAATATTTGCTCTATAAGAATTTTCATAAACACAGAGATTTTTTCACATTTACAAAAAATGACTGATGAAAATACTTAAAAACATACTCCAAGTCAGGTGATATCATTCAAACACAGCAACTCTTCCTCAAGCTGGAAAGCTGTAATGAGACTTTTGGCACTTTTTGATTCTGTGAATTCACTATTGTAGAAAGACACAGAGTTGGAAGCAAAGTGGAAGGAAGGTCATGTCAGTGCAGCTCAGTGAAACTTACATGCTTCCAAGTTTTACTGTAGACCACACATTGGTCAGTTTATCTCAATATACAGTAGAATTACAATAACATATTCACTGAGGTTAGTAAACTTTCTTTCTAAAATTAAATATGTACAGGAGATTTAAAGTCTACCACTAATTGCATACAACTGAGTAATTGAAAAGACTATTTCCCTTTAGTTCTTGAGTAAATATATTTTGACTGAAGGCAGAGAATTAAGCATGTATTTCTTAAATAAAAACATATTTTGGAGTGAGCAAATCTGACCATCGTGGTGTAATCAGGGTCTTTGAACAACACATGGGGTTAATAATCTGATCCATAGAGGACTTTAAGTAGTGTGGATGTTTGTGTGTGTGTATGTGCATGTGTATGTGTATGTGTATGTGTATGTGTATGTGTATGTGTATGTGAGAGAGAAAAAAACAGAGAGAAAGAGACAGAGACAGAGAGGGAGAGACAGAGAGAGACAGAGAGACTGAAAAGATAATGTGAAGATATTATTTACCAGTTTTCTGATGCTTAGCCCAGGTCATTGAATGCAATAGATTTCCAATTAATGTTACTTTCCAAGAAAATGACATTTAATTAAATTCTGAAAATATGACTATTGTTTTTCTATTATGTGTAAAGCATGATGACAACTAAGGAAAACAAATAAATAAACTATGTTGTTTTCTCCATATATTTAGAGCTAGTTCAAATAAGAATACATACAATGATTTTTTTGTGTAACTTGAATAGTTGTAAAACTACAGAACTGTTATAACTGGAAAAAACTTGGATGTCATAAGTTCTATTTCCCTCAGCCCACAAGAAAATAATTGAGTCCAAAGGAGGGAAGTCATTTTCTGAGTCCTAGGAAATCTTTTATCATTTTCCACCTTTTCAAAACAGTCTCATATGGCTGAGAAGAAAAAGAATGGGTTTAAAGACAGATGAGATGTATACTGTAATTATAATAATTATATATTGATTGTGGGCAACTCTTTTAATTGTATATGCAACTTACAGAATGCTCTGAAACACAGTTTTGGACAACTGATTCATCTTTCAACAAGGTTTTAGTAAACTTCTCTTCCTTTGCCAGAATTCCTCCATTTTCTTCAATCATTGTGAAAACCAGTGAGAAGTTGTCCTTATCAGTATAATTCCAGAGTTATCTTCAGAGGGGACAGGAACACTACAGAGTGTCCAACTAGCATATTCTAAAGCATAGTTCACAATCAAGGCTAATTAGAAATTCTCACTCCCACATCCAGCTGTCTCAAACACTTGGCCAGTTAGAGGAAAGGCTATGTTCTCCATAGCAATCACTGATTATAATTTTTGACTGGATCTTTAAATTTTCCCCTAAAAACCATCAGGTATAACTCGAAATGGCCTGACATATTTGGAACAAATTGACTTGTGTAAAACACATGATATATGAATTGTTGTCATTTTCACTACAGAACGCTGCTTACAATTTCTTCACAAACTACTGATTTCTTCACTTAGTTCTTTCCTTGGGCAGCTCAATTTAAAGATCTTCCTTTGGATCAAAGAAATGTGATTCAAAATCATTTTTGTCACTTAGTGGCACTTCTTTACTCTGATCCCACAAATTTCCTCAGAAATTCCTTCTTGAGTAAAGACTCCTTTTCTGGCCTGTCCTTGTTAAATTTAATTTCTTTGGTCTCTGTGTAGACTAAGTTCCAAGGTAAAATGAGTTTCTGGTGAAGGACTGAGGAGACTGAACCTCCCAGCACAAGGGCTTCATATACTGCATTATGTGTGACTAAGGTGACCTTCCCAGTATTACCTACATGGCCATGAGGTGTTCATCAAATCTCAGGTCCCAAACTATACATGCATCTATCTTACTGATCTCAGTCATATTCAGTGAATAGATGTCCTATTTGGAGCAGGCCAAGAGTTAGGAATTTAAGTGAGGATCTTATAATTTTCTTGTCAAAACTTAACGACAAAGAATTACAGTGGGTAAACTTCTCCCTGCCCAAGGCTGGAAGGTTATTTTTCATTTAGATATCCAGAAGAAAAAAGCATATTAATTTGCTAAACATTCTTCCTGAAAATATGGGAAAATTCTTCCTATGGGAAAATATCATGGAAAGCAATATAAAGGAATATGTTGGTGTAGTGGAAAGAAGATTAATTGTAGAACATAGAAAATTTAGCTCAAGTTCTGGTTCTAAAGCTAGTGTTCTTTCATGTGAGCATTTATCTTTGTAAGTCTGTCTCTTTATTTTTACAACAAGAGCAAAAGCAACTGTCATATATTTCAATCCTCTAGCTTAGTACATCTAAGATATGTGAAGTACACTATGTACCTGTGTCATATGAAGATATAAAATCATAAATGCTTATTAGTTCTCTTTCCAATTTCTTCTTCACAAAGTGGAATAAAAGTATTCAACGAAATAAAGCTTAATATGAGCACTAAACAATCCATAGGCATAATGAGTACAATTATTGCTGTGTTCAGATAAAAGAAACAAAATGATTATCATCGTTCATCAGTTAAGATGCAACAAAGAATTTATGAACAACTGTATATTTATAATCTCCATATTAGTTTCTAAATGTTTCCTCAGATTCTGTTTCAATATAATATTAAGAATTAATTCTTTAATATATAGAGAACATTCTACAAGAAAAAATTGTGGAACTAAAACTACTAGTTAATATGTAAAGATTGCTTAATTTAACAAAATAACAGCACTGATAACTTCTCAGTACTCAACAAAAATAAAAAGGAAGGTCTGTTAACCAAATAGTTAAATAAATATAGAAAGCAAAATTTTATCCCTGTAACCAAATTTGCAACAACATGGACAAAATACCGGTACATATTATGAAATTGAGCTTAGCGGAAGGTTGGAGACGAAAGCGACAGGTAACTATGGGAAGGCTACATTAAACTACTTCTTTTTTTTTTTTTTTTTTTTTTTTTTTGCGGCACCAGGGATTGAACTCATGACCTTGCGCTTGCCAGGCAGGTGCTTAGGCCTCTGAGCTAGATCCCTGGCCCTGGTGTTTTTGAGACAGGGTCTCACTATGCTGTTCAGGCTGGCTTTGAGCTCACTTTGTAGCCCAGGCTGGTCTTGAACTCACAACAATCCACCTGTCTCAGCCTACTGAGTGCTGGGATTACAGGCATGAGCCACCACGCCCAGCTTACATTAAACTTCTTTAAGTATCCCTAGAAATATTGGGGATTGTTTATGTAGATTCTATTAAAAGTGACCAAAAAAGAATGCATTACTATATGCTTGAAATTGTTTCAAGATTTCATTAACAAATGAAGAACTGATACTGACACTTGATCTTCTTGTTCTGAATATTATTTTATAACATGTTCAGTAAAAAGGTATTGAATATAAATATATATTGATATATTTATATATATTTATATTCAACATATATATAAATTCAATATATATTGAATATATATTTAATACATATAAATTCAATGTATTTGTATATTGTATATAAATATATATATATATGAAAATGATATCAAGACTTTTCTTTCCATATGTCTGGTACTGACTTAAAGAATTTAGAATGAATTCTTTGTCATCCCCTCCTATTTTAGAATTAAATTCACTTAGGCACACATGCAGCAAATCTTAGGGGCATGCACATGTGCACACACCACACACACACACACACACACACACACACAACCAGACCTAATTGTAATTTTATAAGCAGCAGACAGAGCAGATGGTAAAAACTGTGAATTCCTAGCAACAGATTTTGAGACCACAATATTATTCTAGCAAAACAACAAAACATATTATTCATGTAAACCGATCAATATATAGCTCACTAATAAGTCCAAATATTTCTAACAACTTACTAAAGAATTAAATCAGTGGTAATTTTGCTTGTGTCCACCTTCAGATTACTTTACTCTTCCAGAGAAATAAAAATAATTTAACTTTCTTGGCAAGGAAAATTACTCATAATAAAAGACCAAAGGAAATAGAGTTGTTTTTAAAGACAAGATTGAGCATGGGACTGTTTTACCTAACATAAGGGGAAATTTAAATACTAAAATCAAACAAATAAACAAGAAATCTGCTTCTTATCATTCACAGAAGCATCTCTGAAACAGATTTTTAGATCTGGAAAACACAGAAGTGTGTTCCAGTAGGGAACACACAGACACACACACACACACACACACTCACACACACTGAACATCTTTATTATTCAGTGAAAAAAATAAACCTCTAGAAGAATACAAGAAATAAAATATTCAAAGAATTGAGATATTAGGGGGGAAATTGGTACAATTTTAACATTTGTAATTCAGAGTCTGTAAAGAATCACAAGCTAATCCAAATTAATAATAACCTAGCAAATTTTCACACTATCTTTTTTTAAAAAAATTGTTCAAAAATCTAATAGAAAAGTTGAGTACGCTGATGTGAAATGCAAATTAAATGAGTGAATACTATTTACATAAACAACATGTGAGGTCCGGAAAGGATTTCCAGGAATCTTTTTTCTTTGCTTGGCAAGCTTTCCTTTAGCATAAAAGGGAAGACAAAAAAATTTGCTGTTTATATTC
>RJWT010046057.1:0-11522 GCA_004365215.1 Cuniculus paca | reverse complement strand
CAGAGTTGGGGGTGGAGAGGATATATAGGGTGTTTCCCAGATTTAGCTATGATGAATGGTAATCATTCTGTACTGCAAACATGTACTAACAAAAATGAATATTGAAAAATGTTTTTAAAAACTTAAAAAATTGTCAAGGAAAAATAGTGAAATATAATGGTACTTGTTTAAAAATGTAATTGTGACATTTTCAAAGTGTCATACCTGTACTTATTTATGGCAATTTTATAGCAGAAAATGTCCTCCTCAGTGATTATACTTCAGTTTCTGTTAGTCACCCAGTTTACTTCAGTTCCTGTTACAGCTCCTGTTACTTCTGCTTCTTAGAAATGGTTGGTCACTATGATGCACATTGTAAGAACCAACCACCAGTTGACAAGCCATTCTGCCTGTGTACTTCCACTTTGTCACCCCATTAAAAACCTTCCTCCTTGAGCCTTCGGGACTTGATATTTTGGGTATGAATCCCTATCAGAGCCCATGAATGTAAATAAATCTGCCTCCAGATCCTTGGTGATGTTTCAGTGTTTCTATTTGCCACTGCATCTGGTGCATTGGTCAGGAAAACCAACCCTGCTGACCTTTTTGGTCACTGGCCATGGCCCTAGTGGATGGAGCAGGGACCTCTCCAAATCTTGATGGGAAAGCATGTCCTTGAGATTTCTTGAGTCCCCTCAGAGTTCTGGAGGAGGATTCCTGGCTTACCACTCAAGTAGCTCACATCAGATCCAAAAGGGAGGATACAGCCTGCCCACCTGTCTGCCTGATTCCTGTAAGACCCCAGAGGCACCAGTTTCAGTCTGTGCCTACTCAGTTTGAGCACAAGGAGAGCCTGATCACCTCTAGTTAGTTAGGCCTTCCCATGGTTTAGGGAAGGGAATGTTTTAACCTCTGAATGACTGTTGAATGACTGTGTGAGTGTTCGTAACAGACAGTGAAAGCAATAGACCATTCTGACTGTGCCCCATGGTTAGGAGGAAGAATTCCTCTCCAAACTACAGAGGTTGGTTGGGCCCCACCCTATGGTCCTGTGGATGCACTTAGACAGGACAAAACAGAGCAAGAACCAACCAGTGCTTCTCCATGGTCCAGATGGCTCAAACATTGCCAAGAGGCAAATGGCCAGGCAGGCATCTGTTTTGACTCTCTGTTGGAGGTCTCTGACCCTTTTTGCCTGACTCGACATCATTCAAGGGTACACAACACACACATGTGGGAGTCAGAAATGGGAACTAATGCATGGTCCCTGACTGCAGGTTCAAGAATTTTAAAAAAGGGCTTTTCTGGTGATTATGGAATTAAAATGAAACTAAACTGATGCTCCTTGCATCTGAAAAAAAAGAAGATCCATTCTTCCTGAGAATTCCACCTTGGTAGGTGGATCATCCATGGCCAACCTTCTTCTTCACCCCCAACTCTGGAGAGTCCAGTCATTGCCTGCATTTGACCCACAGAGGCCCTCCCTCCAGAGCCTTCTGCTTCACAGCTACTCTTAACACATCTATCCTGGTCAGATGGCATCATCTAATGCCCACCTGAGGTGACTGTCAGTTCCTTCTGACTTATTCAACACAGAAATGTTGCCATATTTTGACTGAGAAAAAGGGAGAAAAAAGGGAAAAATTCCTCCATGGACTGTCAGCCCTGAGAAATGTGTTGCCATGGTCTTTCCCAAAGGTTTCTCTGTCTAGGAGTACAAAATCCAGCAAAAAGAAACAAAGCAACCCAGTTGAGCACTTCTCAAAGGCATCAAAGAGGAGGGCAAAAAAACCATCAATATGTTAAAGTTACTACTATTACCCAGAAGCCTGATAAAAGCCCTTCAGTATTTTATAAAGGAAACCTTCATTGCATGAAAAACACCTAATATATGCAAGAAAATCCAGTCTGATAGATGACCATACCCTTTGGCCAAAGACCAATACGTGAGTTATAAGGGATGTGGGCACTTAAAAATAAATGCCCATTCAGACTAACAGATAAAGACTCTCAAAATCTTCAACCTGAATCAGATGATAACCCTTTCATCAGTCTGATGGGCTCAAACTAAGCTAGACTAGGCTCCCTTCTTCATTTGGGTCATCAGGAGCCCACAGTCCAAGTCCACATTGAGGACAAAACCTATGTCCTGGTAGACAGTGTAACAGAACTCTCTATAGTTACTCAAAAGTTCTCTGTCAGAAAAGGTTACCATCACCAGGGCAACTGGGACTCTTACCTCTTGCCCCTTCTGCCAGGCACAAACTTGCAAGCTGGGAGGACAACTCACCAAACATGAATTCCTGTATGTGCCAGAATGCCACATACTGCTTCTGGGAAGCAACCTCCTCTCCAAGTCAAAGGCACCAAGGCAGTCAGCCTCCCTCTCCTTTAACCCTGTACTTAGAAGTTTGGTCCTAATTCTGACTATTCCCCAAGAGAAATAATGATGCCTACTTTAGCCTGAGACAGATAACTGCAATCCTGAAATTCTGAAAACTCTCCTCCCAGAGGTATGAGCCAAAACTCACCTCTGGCCTCGCCATCAACCATGCTCCCATAGTGACTGAACTCTGTTACCCCCATAGCTGTCAGACAATATTCTGTGTCATGGGAAGCACAAACAGGAACCCAGTCATACATCAGTTGCTTAAAGTAGTTTGAGATCTTGATAGATTGTCTTTCACCTTGGAACACTCCTCTTCTCCTGGCAAAGAAGCCCAATGGGGGTTACTGGCCAGTGCAAGAGAAACAAAACAGCTATCACTTTGCACTCTGTGGTTCCCAACCCATACACCCTTCTTGGACTGCTACCTGTAGATGTCACCCGGTTTACACGTGTAGATTTAAAAGATGCCTTCTTCTGCTTGCAGGTTACTCCCATAAGCCAACCCCTTTTGCCTTCCACTGGGAAGATCTGAGACAGGGTAAAAAGGCCAGCTCACTTGACTCAATTGCCACAAGGGTTTAAGAACTCTCCCTCTATTTTTGGAAAGGCTCTAGGAACAGACTTGGCCAAGTTCCCATCACCTTTTCTCTGGGACATCCTGTTTCTCTGTCCCTTTCAGCTTCATGCCCACATTTACTGCTTGCCATTATAGTTCCCTGAGAAAATATTGGTGATTGATGAATACATACACAGATGAAACTAGCCCAGAAATTCTCAAGACTCTTTTTCCCTGAGTTTGGGCCATCAACCACCTGCTTCTGACTGTGACACTCCATCCCAGGCAGCTCCCACCTGCATCAAACAGTACTCCATGCCATGAGAGATTCAACTAGAAATTCAAACATGTATCCAGAGGCTTCAGACTTGCTGAAATACACTTCTTCTGCCTGTAAAGAAACCCAGTAGAGAGTATCATCCAGGTCAGGGTCTCTGAGCTGTCAACATTGCTGTGGTTGCCCTCCATCCTGCAGTCCTAAACTCTCCTCAGTCTTCTTCCACCTTAGCCTGCTAGTACACCTGCCTGGACCTAAAGAATGACTTCTGCCTTTGGTTGGCTCCTGACAGCCAGGCCTGTTCACCTTTAAATGGAAAGACCCAGTTCTGAACTTAAAAGTCAACTAATCTGGACCCAACTTCCCAGAAGTTCAAAAACTTGCTGACTCTCTTTGGAGAAGCCCTCATTGCTGACCTCTGTGTTCATGAACATCTTCTGGTTAATGACACCTGAGCTTCCTGCTGGGAAAACACAAAAGTTCTGCTACAACATCTGACAGAGACTAATTATGTGATATCTTGAAGAAGGGCCCAAATCTGCAAACAAAAAATCAGATAGCTGGGATTTTAAAACAGGACTACTGTTCCCCCAGACCATAAAAGGATCACCTGCTCCCAACCACAAGGAAGAAACTTCACAAATTCTTTGGAGTTGATGGCTTCTACAAAATCTGGATCCCTAAGTTCACAAAAAGCAAGGCCCCTATGTGATGCCTTGTCTGGAAAAGACTGACACTTACTGACAGGAATCCAGAATAACTAAAAGCCATCAGTAACAGTAAAAAGGTCCTCTATACAGCCACCCTTGGGAATTCCAGGTGTAACTGGAATTCAACTTCTTTGTTGATAAATGACAACATGTGACTTCAAAGATGCTTACTCAGACTGTCAGCCCCTGGGAACACCCAGTGGCTTATCTGTGCAATACTTGGATCCAGTCACTAAGGGCTGCTGTTCTTACCTCCTGCTCTAATAACCACCATCCTTCTGATCAAGAAAACTGATAAGCTTACATTAGGAACAGACCTAACTGTCCAGGTACTACATGCTTTACTGGATCTTCTGAGTAACTGTGGACATCGCTGGCTCTCCAACAGTCAAGTCATGCAGTACCAAGGACTCATGCAAACATCCTCACCTGATTCTTGTGGCAGTAAAACTACTCAATCCTGCCACATACCTTCTCATCAAGCTGGACCTACCAGACTATGACCAGACTTAAAAATGAACCCTCACAGATGCTGAGTACACCCAGTTTATGGATGAAAGTAGCTCTGTTAGGAATTGAGTCCAATAGGATAGACATGCTGTGGTCACCTTGAACAAAGTTATTTTGGCTGAGGCTTTCCCACAGGGATGATCTACACAGTGAACATACAGACCTTCAATTGATCTGAAAACTAAAAGGTCTACTGCTTCCTGCTGCTGTCTGAAAACCCACCAAAACAATAAAACATCCTGAGCCACAAAGAAAAAAGCCATGACATCCCATGCCTGGCCAGCGTCTGCTCTACTGTCTGCCACTAACTCCAAACCTGCACTCAAAATAATCCAGTCCAGAGTCGCAAAACCCCTCTGGAGCTCCAATTAACTGAAATATCACCCTCTAGAAACACTGAAGTTAAAGCCTTATAAGGGCTGTCTTGGTTACTTTTTTCTCATTGTTGAGACAAAATACCTGACGCCCAAAGTGAAGTAAGGAGAGGTTTATTTCCTACAGTTTTGGGGGTTTCAGTCTAAACTGAGGGAGGAGCAGCCGTTCATGCGGCTGCAAGCGGCAAGAGCAAACCGCGCAAAAGAGGGAAAAAATACGCCCCCATTCTGACATTACATTGTATGTTGGCTCCACCCCTGGGCAGGTGCAGAACTCACACCAGCAATCCCAGCAATAGATGATGAACCAATCACAAACGCTAGATTCAGCTGCTTACATGACTACATGAGGCTTGGGGGGGCCACCTACAGACCATAACAGCTACAGATACCTATTTGTGTTTATATGCACCTACTCAGGGTGGCCCAAGACATGCCTACCTTCACTGAGAAGATAACAGAAGTTTGTAAGGTTTTGCTGTGAGAAATCAACCCTAGATACGGCCTACCCTTGATTATTGGCAATGATAATAGGCCTACATTTGTGGCAGAGGTAACTCACAACTGGCAGAACTACATAGCATATAAGCCACAAAGCTCTAAAAGAATTAAAGGAATAATAATAATAAAAGAAAAAAACCCACAAACAGCTTTTAACCAGCTCCATAAAAATTTAACTAAAAGACCAGCTATACCTATAGACACCCCTGCACACATATATAACCCAGGTGCGTAGTTACTACCTCTACAAGTTTCAGAAATCCAACCTTTGATGCACAATTTCAGAGTTAAAAGAGCCCATCCAGATGATTGCTGAAGAGTTTACCTGAACCAGACAGCTCCTCTGAAGCTCACTCTGAACAGACAATGCACCCAAAGCCCTGCTCTCATCACTCTGGATGCTGACCAGTCCATGCACAGCTAAAGATTGAGGACGCCATTCACAAGATTGCTCTGTACCTCAATGTGTTACTCCCCTTGTTTTGTGTGCTTTTTCAGACTGCTTACCCAACTCCTTGCTTACATTTCAGCTTATGTATGTACTTGGTTTCATACTGTCCAACTTGGTTTTTGCTCCCCACTCTCCTGCTAGCTGTGGTTTTTGCCTTAACTCTATGAATGGTTTCCCTGAGAGAATAAAAACTGATGAGTAAGGCCCTTTCCCTTATTCTACAAATGGCCAATATTTGATGAACATCCAAGGCACATTGGACACACTCCAGGGTCAAACTGACGACTCTGCCAGAGTAGTGTTATAGAACAGATAGGCCTACGTCATGTCTCTTCCTAAAAACAACTTAGGGAGTGACCCTATAATAAGGAAAACAAACCACAAACTCCTGGAGGGACACATTCCAGTCTTGGGTGCCCTGGCTAGGCCCCATCCTAGGACCACTGACAGCCCTAACACTACTGCTTATAGTTGAGCCTTATATAATTAATTGACTTGCCTGGTTCATCTTGGAAGATCACATAGCATGTCCAGAAAAGCATTGCCAGGAAACTAAAAGAAGATGAAAATATAGCAGAAAATGCCCCATGCCCATCAGTGTGCTTCAGTTTCTGTCAGTCCCCCAGGTAACCTCCAATTTATTTCAGTTCCTGTTGCAGGTCCTATTACTTTTGTTTCTTTGAAATGGCTGATCACTTAGGATTCACTATTGGTCACTATGATGCAAATTGTAAGAACCAATCCCTGACTGACAACCCATTCTGCCTCAGTACTTCCCCTTTGCAACCCCATAAAAACCTCCCTCCCTGCGCCTTCAGGGCCTGATACTTTGAGAATGAATCCCTATTAGAGTCCTTCGAAGTAAATAAATCTGCCTCCAAATCCTGGGTGATGTTTTGATGTTTCTGTTTGCCACTGCATTTTAGTGTAGAAATCTAGTATAGGAATTTAGTACACAAATATATACTTTTAATTTTTTTCTCTAGATATTCTAGCCAGAAAAGAAAAATATTTCAGAACTATTCATGTTCCCAGGGAAAATAAACACTTGGCCAAAGCACTGGCTTTGAAGATGCACATTCTTACAGTCAACAAAAACAGGCAATGCCATTTATTCATTTACTTAGCTATGCAGTTATTAGTCACCTGGTATAGTACAAATAGATCAGAAATTATGAAAAATTTTACCAAAAATTTATCATTGATCTGTTATATGAAAACTCTGGACTGACTTTGTTGCCAGATGCTGGGTAAATAAGACCCCCTTTACCAAGAGAACTTCCTGCTTACATGGCAAGACCTAGAATCAGTGAAAATAATCTATGACAAAGGGCGTGAAGAAACCTCCAGTGATGAGGAGCCTGTGCTGCACTGAGGTAGAGGTGCGTCTCACACACAGAACCTACTATGTGATAGGTGAACCTAGTGTGAAATGAACACATGGGCTCCTTGTTCAAAAGTTACTGAGACATCGAAAGTGGCTATAGCCAAGTACTGCAGTGAGTGCAAAGTCCTGTTTCCTGCAGGTCCCTGTTGCCCCCACAGCCACGCACAGGAAGCTGTCCCTGGACACACACAATGTGCATTTGTGACATCATTGAACTGAGTCCTCAAGATCAACTTGGAACTGTAAAATTAAATAGAATAAAAATGAAAAACAAAATCATGTTAAGAAGAGTGACGGTTGATGTCTGGGTTTTCAGGAGAGCCATTGGTGCTGATCATTTGTTCATTGTCCAACATTATTTGGACAACCTTTGGGTGTGTGTCGGAGAGTGTGTGAGTATAATCCTGCATGCAGGACCTAGGCATAGTCCTTTCACTAAAGGAGCTGACTGAGTTTTATCCTAAGCTCTGTTTAAAATAAATTTTCTATTTTTGCTTACATCCCACTCTGTTCTGGGATTGGTTTCTTCTAGTTTCTACTCTTTGATCTGACCTCAGTCATTCTCATAATAGTTTGTTCTTCTATCAAAGCAAATGTTTCTGGGTTCTGGCCAGTGATTCTGGGTTCCTCACCTGTAGTTGCCCCCCTCATATCCCAGAGATAGATGCCATTGGTCCATTCTAGCTTACCTGGTCGAGTCCTGAAGTCTCTGTGCTGCCCCCTAGTGTCCCCTGCTGCCTCAGCTCCCTTCTCAAACCTAAAAATCATGTGACACTTTTAATGTTGCTGTAATACTTACTCTGCATTTTAAGTAATGCCTTTTATGTCTAAAATTCAGTTAAAGTCAAATGTTAGGAATCCTGTGGGAAGAAAGTAAGCTAGCTCTAAAAGAGAAAAAAGTATCTCTGGTAACGCTGTTGGATGAAGAATAACACATGGACTTTATGACAGCTTGTGTCCTAACTGAGATGTGGCTGAAATAATGGGTGATATTTCCCCACTTTAGTGGGACAGATGAATAGGTCAAGGGTGCTAAGGTATCTATAAGTGGTATTTTCATTGCCAGTGGCATCATCAATGAACACTGACATTAGAAAAAGGAGAAGGTGGCTCAAAGTGGGCCCGACCCTATGTCCTGGAGCCAGGGAATTCGCCATCATCCAGGGACCCAACACATGGAAACTTTAATCTTTCCATGGAATATAAATGTTATGGTTTATACCTAGATGCTTACAAGAGCCTCATGCACTCATAGGTATCAGGCTTATGTTTGACTCGTGACTTCATGGGTATGACTTGCTGTTTGGAGGTGTGTTTGGGAGAATATATGTCACTTCCCAACTCCCCCGCTTCCCCCCCCCGCCTCGCTGCTGCTTGATCACTATGACATGAGCGCTTCCTTCTGCAGCAGGGCCTTCACTATCCTCTTCTGCCTTGGAGCCAGCTAACTATGAACAGAAACTTCTACAAATCACAGCTCAAATAAACCTCTCCTCCTTTAAATCATGCCTGTTGGTAGTATGTCTCAGCATCGAGTAAATGACCAAGACAGTAACTTAAAATGTTTCTCTGGTCTAGAAGTTCTATTGATTTCTGATTTCTTGAGAAGCCAACCAAGTGTTTTGGAAATAGTTATTTTATTTTTTAAATTCAACACTTGATTATGCTTTGAAGTACCTTGTCTACAGCTGTTTACATGACTGAAGTTATTCACCTGTTGTAAGTCCTCTACCTGAGAAGATAGCACCTATATTTGGGTTTATTTTTACAAATTTTCCATTTCCACTTGCTCTTTGCTATGAAAAATTCTGTCTTTTTTATTATATATTATGGTCTTCAGTAAGATCATAGGTATATTAGTGAATTTTAACTACAAGCCTGAAGTTGTGGTACTCGTCTAAAAAATCACTCTCCTCCTTATAGAACTCTTTCTAACAATCAGTGGCTCTTTTTTTCATTTCTTGCTATGGTTTTATGTCAAATAATCCTTTCAAGAATGCTTCCCCACATCATGGTGTTCTAGAGTAGAGTGTTTATGGGCTTAGGCAGAACTCGCACAGAAAAGGAAGAGCAACTTTCTAGAAATTATAATCTTGTTTCATTTTGTATAATTTACTTTCTCAGCCAAACTGTAGACTCAAAGAGTCAGGCAGTGACTTTTCAGCCCTGTTTTTAGCTACAGCACCATTTAACATAATTAACAAATGGCTGGAGGTGGCACTGGATTCAATGCGTTCTCCTTATGTCTGGAATTGGCATTTTGCGAGAACTGGGAAATTAAATTCATTTTGAGGTTCACAAGGTAAAGATGTTTCATGATGAATCAGTGTTAATTTTACTTAAACTTTTTGAAAGTGGCCAGAAAAACCAATCAAGTCACTGGTTATGTCCACCTTTCCTAAGTACAGTACAGAGGAATTCCGAGGGTTGCTGAATTCGCTCTAAATGACTGTACTCTCAGTCTTGGAAGAATTTGAGTCAGTCAGACAAGGAGGCATTCGTGAGCACCTGAAGCCTGGGCTGGTGAATATTTGCTCTTCCTCCACAGCTGTGAGGTGCAGCATCCTCTATAAGTGATGGAAAAAATGTCACTTGCCTGGAGTTATTGTACTTAATAATCATTTGTTCCTATAAATAAGGATGGTGTTTCTTTGCACTTACTTTGTTAGCAAAGATACATCTTGAATGTTTTCAAAATTGGCTTTTATTTTCAAAAAAGTGTGTGGTGGTTTCTCTTTGGGGTTGTTTGAAGTGAAGCTGGATCCTCTGTACACAGTATGAATACCTGCTGGTTGGTGATAAGGTCATGAAAACTGTTGAATCCAAATTTCATGGGCTAAGCTTGCACTGTCTACCAGGCACTTTCAGCCTGCAGAGTTCTTCACAAAAATATTTGAGGACTCCTCAAGGATATGTTTCATGCAGCCCCAAATGTGTCCTTTTTATCGGTCCTGCTGTTTCTGCCACCACTGCTGGAGTCCTGCTCTGGGCAGTCTCTACATACAGACACGTGACCCACTGCTTCAGGACTCAGGCCCTATGCTCCTTGCTTCTACTCCTCAGTCTAGAGATCTATAGTCCCTGGTGTCATCTAAGCGTAGCAGCACATTGTTTTGCTTCAGAGCTGCTTAGTGCCTTCTGAGAAGGGCTCCAGAGGGGCAGCCAGGCTGATGGCTCAGATCACCAGCATTGTCACTTGCCTAGTTGTTCGAGTAGACATGGGGTTAGCATCCCTCCTCTAGGATGTGATCAGTGAAGGGGATTCACTAGCAAGGTAACTTTGTCCTCCAGGCTTTGAGTAGTGAAATAATTCCTGTAATTAGCAAAATTGTTCCTTTCTTTTTTCAGGTACATAAAACCAATTCAGAGTCTAGGAAGGGACAGCTTTGTACTATTAGCTGTGTTTGGGGAACCAATCTCCGTAAGACCCTCAAGCTCTGTGCAGATTCTCCTCAACCTTCCCGCATCTTTTCCTTGGGATCAATGCTCTTTCAAGACCCTGTTGATTCTACTTGGAATTTGCTCCTGTGCCCTCAGTTTGTTAGATAACTTTATGTAGTCAGGTCTCTGTATCTGGGGAGTTTGCAGCTGTGGGTTCAACCAGCCATGAATTAGAAATGTCTGGAAAGTAATCATGTCTGTACTGACATTTTCAGTCATTATTTCCTAAACAGCGCAGCACAATAACTATGTAGGCAGCATGTGCTTTGTACAAAGAATCTAGAGGTGTTTTAAAGTATATGGGAGCACGTGAAGAGGTTATATGCAAATACTGCACTATTTTATATAAGGGACTTGAGCATCTGTAGGTATCTGTGGGGATCCTGGACTCCAGGCCCCTACATCGTAAGGGATGGACAACTATGTGTGGTCACACTTCAGGCTTTCCTCAGCACCCTCGTAAATCAGTTAGAGCTGGGCGGGGGAGTACTTTGCAAAGGGTTCGTGCAAGTCAAAATTTCCAGTAATTATACACTACTTATCTGGCATGACCTTCACATGTGACCTCTGGGTGGACAGATGACACTGAAGTTCTCTCCCATGACTCAGACTCACTTTTATTGAAGATGGAGGGAATAGAAGTGAAAGTCCTAACATTTTTTTCTACGCCAAAAAATAACCCTGTCACTTGAAAGATGTATTATCAACATCAAGCTACAAAATACTGTGCCAGCTTAATTTCTCTTAGAGATTGAAGCAGGTACAACAGAATGCTAGTGGTGTGAGGGATGTGAAGAGGAAGAGTGTGGGAGGCCTCTGCTCCTAGTCTCTCCAGTCCTTTACTTTATCCTCGATTTATTGCCCTCCCCATTCTGGCTCCTGTAAACACCATGGTTTACGTACTCACCCATCAGTCAGCTGCACCCATGTCGCAGGTGTGTTTGTAT
>RJWT010046056.1:0-11523 GCA_004365215.1 Cuniculus paca | reverse complement strand
TTTCTTCAGATGAGAATTACTCTTATCAGTTCTCCTGCTGTCTCCAACTTGGTGACTCACACTAAAATTCTGAAGACTTACTGAATTTTGTAATCCTGTGTTGTGGTTTAAATATTTTATGTCCCTGCCCAATTCATATGTTAAAATACTTATCCCAAGGTGATAGCATTAGTCAGCAAAGTTGTCACGAACATCACTGTCTCAATGATTTAATTGATATCTGTAGAATACTCACTCCAGCAACAGTATAGTACATACTCTTCACAACTTCCATGGAAAATTCACTGATAGTTTACATTCTTGGTCATAAGCTCACAGCAAATGATGTAAATGAATAGAAATGCAAAATATATTATCAGGCCTCACTGATAGTATATTATAAATCAATCATATTAAAAAATGTAGCTGAAAAAGCCCAAATATTTGTATATGCAAAAATACACATTTGAGCATCCTGGAGGCCAAATAAGTTTTCCATGAAACTAAATTATTATTATTACTTTTTTTTTTAGTACCAGGGCTCGAACTCACAGCTTTGTGCTTGCTAGACAGGCACTTACACTGCTGAGCTATATCCCTGGCCTGAAACTAAACTATTTTGAAATGGGTTAAAATGAAAATACAGCTATCTTGTGGGTAAAAACAGTTTCGGAGAGAAATTTCTATCATTAAATGCACATATTCACAAAAAGGAAGATCTAAATTCATAAACCTTCAGTTTCTACTTTTAGAAATCAAGGAAAAAATGAATAGTGCCTTAACCAAAAGAAAGAGAAGAATAAAAACTAGAGTAGAAACCAGTGAATCACAGACAAGAAAACAGTTAATAAAAGCAACAAAACTGAAAGCTGATCTCTGAAAGATGAATAAATTGATAAACCTCTAACCAGGCTCGTTCTTCTCCACAGTCTCCTTCAGGTTTTGAAAGAATTCACCATTAAAACGACCTGAACCTAATGCTTTTTTATTTAGATTATTAACTATTGATCAGTTTCTCTTATAGATACAACACTATTCAGGTTATCATTTCCTCTGGTAAGCATTTGGTAGTTTGTTATTTAAGGTTATTTTCTATTTTATCCAAATAATAAAATTATATTCATAGGTTTGTTTGAGGTATTTTCTTTTAATGTCCATGGGATCACAGAATTGATGAGTGTTTCATTTCTGATACAGATACTTTGAATCTTTTTATTTTTATTTTGTATCATAGATAGATACATAAATTTGCAAAAAAAACTCACTAAAATTATATTTTGTGGCTGGTGATATCATCTACAACAAAATAAGCAAAAGTTCCTAAAACTAATGAGCAACTTCAGTGAATTTATAGGATAAAACGCCAACAAATGTAAATCAATTTAATTCCTTGGTATGTGCTTTGATAACTGTATTTAATATTAAAGAAAAATTTCACTTATACTATCAAAACAACTCTAAAAACAAAAGCAAAAATTAAAGTATGTACAGGCATAAATGAAAGAAAAATATTCACAGGCTCTGTTTGCAAAAACTATAAAATATAAATGTGAAACAAAATCAAAAGACTAGCTGAACAAATAGATATTATATATTAATGGATAAAGAACCTAAGAGGTCAGTTTTTCCCAAATGGATCTATAGATGCACTGAAGTCCTAGTACAAATTCAAATGAGATTTACTTTAGTTAATAATTATATCAATATTGTCACTTTAATTGTGATGAATGTGGAAGAAGTTAATAGGAGGACAGGATATGGGCTACATGGGAATTTTCAAAAACTATCTTCATAACATTTCTGTAAATCTGAAACTATTACATAATTTAAAAATTTATATAAAAATTCAGAATGGAACTTTCAAAAAATGACAGTTTATTGGATATTGAAATAGCACTAAAGAATATTTACCTCATTTTTAAGATGAAAATATCCTTGATCATCTACTCAAGAAGATAAAATTTGTACAGTATGAATTCTTTTGAAATTTATGTTGATGGCTATTTGTAATACTCTTTGTAGTTCACTCTGTAAACACTCTAGAGGAAAGAAATAATTATGTATTGTTTTTATTTTAATGGCTATTTTAACATTTACCTATGTCCATGTTAGAAAAGGTGCTAAGTTCAAAGACAATAGCAAATATGAAAATAGAGTAGTTCTTGAGCTACTTTGAACAGGACAACAAATTCTTAAATTACCTAATAAAAAATTAAGCATTCAAGCCTTAAAATTTTGTGCTCATATAAGCAGTGTCTGCAGTTTACATGAAACCTGTGCTGATTTCATTTACAACTTCATTTAATTAAAGCTTATTAGTTTACAGGAAGTGGTTTTTTTTTAACATTATAAGATATATTTATTATTTTTCTGAACAAAGTGCAATGATTTTTAAATCTCCTTAAATAACTATGAAAAACGTATTCCAGAAAATAAAATACAAATGGGAAACCTAACCACTAGATTGCCTTTTGTAATTTTACCCTAACCCTCTATTTAGTCTAGGAAACAAACAAAAAAAACCTGAATTGTTACTAATATGAGAACTGAATCATTTCAGTGTAAATCTAGTGCATGCATTACAAGGTTCCACTTCTGCAAACTGTGTTGATCAGTTTAATCATGAATAACACTATATAATAGAGCAAAGGAACACGATCATTAGATATGATCCTTGCCCCACACCCTCCGATTATGTCATAATAAAGCTCACAATTCTATCAGGCTCTGAATCCCATGTGACCCCAACCCAAACCTTGGAAGCAAACCTATCATACAACTTTGCACAAGCTGTAGTAACCTAAGTTTATCTTTCTATAGGAAATGGTCAGTTATTTGATAAATATTAAAACAGTGCTAGCAATCAATCATTTTCTGAGTTTGTTTACCAAACATCTTATGTAAGAACTGACTACACAAAAAGTTCCTTTAAAATTTGGTCCACAAATTCACTTAACAGGTTAGAATTTGAAACCTGTAAGAAAAGGAAGTGGGAGTCCCTAATCCTAACATGTTGTAATTACATTTTTCGTTTTGTTTTGTTTTTTTGAGACAGGGTCTCACTACCTAGCTCAGGTTGGCCTTGAACTCACAGCAATCTTCCTGCCTCAGCCTCCCATGTACTGAGATTACATGTGTGGCCACCATGCCCAGATGTCAAGTTGTAACTACTAAAGGGATATAACATGCATACTAAAAAATTTTGCTCACAGAAGGCACAAACTATAAAGGGATAGCCTTTTTAAAAAAAAAAACAAAAACGAAGAACTAGCTGATACCCTTGTTTTGTGAGCACCATAATAACTAAGATGAAGTTAAACCTGAATTCATTGTCTACTCTTGTGACCAAAAAACAATTAAAATAAAAAATTTAATGTCTTACTATGTATTTTCTAGCCATTAATTGAGATGTAATTTTGAAAGATTAAAACTGCTTTAAAAAGGGGTTGGATAGCAGCTATTAAAGCATTATTCAAGCATGATTTTGAGAATGCTTTCAGGTTCAGAGTTGGCCTTCTTTATAAAAAATCTTCAGCAAGCAGATCAGCAGCCGGGAGCTCGGGCGCAGGACGTGCAGCAGCAGGCGCTGGCAGCAGCTCAGCATACACCGCGTCTCTGACAGCGGCGGAGAAAGGGGCGGGCCGAGCGGGCGCCAGGCCACCGCCTAGCAGCCCGCGACCGCCGTGGCTGGAAGGGCTACAAGAAGTGATTTTAAAGAGAAATTTAGCAACAGACATGTAAACTAACAAATTAGGTTGTATTTCTTTATTTCATAAAAGTCAAGTGAGTTCTTTTAATTCATGGATCTGTGATATCTGTAGAAAATATTTGGAACTTTAAAATGTCCGTGTATTCATATTTTCTAAAATATGTGTAGTTGCATGTAGAAAAATCACCTGGAATTACTAATATGGTATCCGATTCTTTAACCCTCTTTAATCTATTTCTACTCAATTTGCATAAATTATATTTTTGTGAATCGTGTGGATTTTATGTCTAACACCAAAGTTGAGACTATACACATGTGCAGGTTTCTAGTTAGGCTTCAGACATTCCTTTACAAATGAGGAATGGAGGACCGGGGATTTAGCTCCGTGGCATAAGTGCCTGCCTGGCAAGTGCAAGGTCGTGAGTTTGATCTCAGGCACAAAAAAAAAAAAAAAAAAAAGATAAAATTAGGAAAGGAGAGAGAAATCTGAATATTTAAACATTGTAGAGCATGGGCAGCATCTTTTGTCTCAAGGTGCTAGCTGTTTTATGCTAATCACAAAAATGAGCGTTAGAATATGTACTTAGATTACGTTGTTCATACTGTGTCATTCTTTAAAGGGTAAGTAGAAAAACAAAACATTTTTTGAAAAATCAGTAAGTCGAAAATAGTGTGCATTGTTAGAAACTCATTTCTCAAGCAGTACACAGTAAGAGATTCAACACTTTATATTTTTTTAGAATTTTCTTTTTTGAGTTTTATTGGTACAGTTTAGATATACATAATGATCACATTCATCATGGGGAATTTTGCAGTTGTATATGATATATCTTGATTCTTTCTTTCCCCATTCCCCTCCCATCCTTTCAATCCCTCTTCCCTTCCTTATTTATAAAAGTTTTGTTTCCATTTTATCCGTCTTACTTTTTTCTTTGCCCTTCCTCCTTTCCTCCTCTGCTCTCCTAAGTTCTTCTTTCCTTTTGAACAGTTTTTTTATTTCACAATATCTATTATACATTTTCATTCTTATTCATACTTTCAGTTGCTCACACCAGAGAGACAAAAATGTGATATTTACATATTTTTCCTGTTTATTTCGCTTAAAAGTTGGTCTCAGGGCTGGGGATTTAGCTCAGTGGCCTAAGTGCCTGCCTGTCAAGTGTGAGTTTGTGAGTTCCATCCCTGGTGCCTCAAAAAAAAAAAAAAGTTGGTCTCAAGATCCATCCATTTAGCTATAAATGTCTCAAGTTTATCCTTCTTTTTGGCTAGGTAGTACTCCATTATATAAAAAAAAACATATCTTTTTTTATCCATTCATCAGTTGATGGGCATTTGGTGTGTTTCCAAGATTTAGTTACTACAAACTACGCTGCTATAAACTTGGGTACGCGTATATTGCTGTGGCATGATGTTTTTAATTCTTCTGGGGAGATACCCAGAAGAAGAATAGCTGTGTTGAGTGGGACTTCTAATCCTAGTTTTTAAAGGAATCGCCACACTGATTTCCACACTGGTTGCACCAGTCTGTGCTCTCACCAACAGTGCAGAAGGGTTCCTTTTACCTCACGTCCCTGCCAGCATTATTTACTGGTTGATTTCTTGATAATATTCACTCTTTCTGGCATGAGACGGAATCTCTGTGTTGTTTTAATATGCATCTCTTGAATGATAAGTGATGTTGAGCTTTTTTCATATATTTGTCATTTATACTTCATCTGAGAATTATGTATTCATGCTTACTTTTGGATTGGGTCTTTAAATTTGGGTGTCAGATTACTTTCAATTATTTATGTGTTCTAGATATTAGAAGTCCCTTGTTTTAGGAACACCTGTCTAAAACTTTTTCCACTCTGTAGGTTGTCTTTTCATTCTGTTGGTAATTTTTTTTTTTTTTACCATGCAAAAGCTTTTGAAACAGATGAGATCCCAGTTGTTGATTCTCTGTAGTATATCCTGTGCAGTTAGGGTTTTCTTCATGAAGTGTTTGCCCACACGTCTTCACAAATTCTACTTATTCTATCTTCCAACAGATTTAGTGTTTGTGTTTTAATACTTAGATCTTTGATCTATTTTTATTTTAATTTACCGCCTGGTTAGACATAGGTCTAGTTTTATTCTTTGGCATGTAGAAAGTCAGTTTTTCCAGCGCTATGTAGAGGTTATCTTTCTTCCATTGCACATGTTTGGATCCTTTTTCAACGATAAAGTGGCTGAGTGTGTTTGGAGTTGTTTCTGCATCTTCTAATCCGTTCCATTGAAACTCAGGTCTGTTTTTATGCCAGTACCATTCTGTTTTTATTGCAGTAGCTCTGTAGTGTAATTTCACATCAGAGATTGTTCTGCCCCTTGCCTTGCCTTTGTTGCCTAGAATCATTTTTGCTATTCTAGGACTCTCTGGTTCCAAATGAATTTTAGGAATGTTTTCTCTAGTTCTTCTAAGTATGCTAATAGTATTTTGATTGGGATTGCATTAAATCTGTACAATTCTGGAAGCATGGCCATTTTCACTATGTTGGTTCTTCTGACCGGAAAGCAATGGATATCTTTCCATTTTCTGATACCTTCTTTGAACACCTTCTACAAAGTACTGTGGTTTTCAGTCTGTAGATCTTTTACTTCCTTTGTTAGATTGATTCCTAAGTATTTCATTTGTTTTGGATGCTAATGTGAGGAGTGTGGTTTCCCTAATTTCTCAGTCAGTTTGTTATTTGTGTACAGGAAGGCTATTGATTTTTGGGTGTTGACTTTGTATCCATCTATGCATGTGAACTTGATTATTAAATTTAGAAGTCTTTTGGTGGAGTTTTTGGGGTTTTCTATGTAGAGTATCATGTCATCAGAAAGTAATGATAATTTAACTTCTTTTCCTATCTTTATTCCTTGTATTTCTTTCTCTAGTCTAATTGCTCTGGCTAATGTCTGCAGAACTACATTGAATAGGAGTGATGATAGTGGACATCCTCGTCTTGTTCCTGATTTCAGAGTGAAGGCTTTTAGTTTTTGACAATATAGTATGATGTTGGTTTTTGGTTTGTCATAGAAAACTTTTAGAAAATTGAGATAAAGACCATCTATTCTAATTTTCTGTAGTTTTTTTCATGAGTGATTGTTGCACTTTGTCAGATACTATTTTTTAATGAAAATAAAATCCTTCCTAGAAACCATCAACAATTTGAAGAACAATTCAATAATTTTAGTGGATATAATTAAGATAGAGGTATAACAACCTTTTTTTATTTAACTTCAGTAAGTTCTTGGATTCAGTTTCACTCTGAGGAAATTTACTTTTTATTGTAAAAGTTAAATAAAATAAGCTCCAGAAATTAGAAGTTTCAGCCTCTGTCTTTGTTTAGGTCATAATGAATGAATTGTAAGCATTAAGTTGAAAGATCAAATCTTCCTTGCATATAAATTTATTTTTTATATCAGAAAATAAAGATATAAGCTGTAACTATCCTAAATTGAGTAGAAACATTAGGTGGGAGTTTAATGTGTGCTAATTACTTATTCTTACTTAAGTAAAGAAGGAAGGAAGAGAGCAAAGAGAGGTGAAAGGGAAGGAAGGACAGAAAGAATCATCTGTATGTTAGTGTTTTGAAAGCTCGCAAAGCCACTTAGAACCAAATTCCTTTTGCTTTGTCTGAGAGCATAAGCACCAGGGGTTTTCTGGGACTGAAGATTTATTTAGCCCTGGAAGGGGCTGGTTATGCCCAAACCAGCATGACCTCACCTGTCTCAGTTAGAGTGACCTTTTAGCAGTCCATTTCTGCCACTCAAAAGGTCGTGATTCACAAGATTCCATTTCCATATTATTCTTTCAATGTGTCCTTATGTTTAAAAGGCCTGAGGGGATAAACACAATAATGTAATTTATTAAAATATTTAGTCAAACCAATAGCGACTTAATGCGGTATATTTCATACTGTCTTTTAATCTTGGCAGGCAATTAGCTTGGCAAGTTTTGCTTAATAAAGATTAATAAATTCAAGCTATAATCACGTAATATTCAAAGGTGCTTCACACTAGAAATTGTTCTGGTTCATTCTTTCTAAAAATATATTTTAGGTGCCCCAAATCTATTGTAAAAAGTAAATAGAGAGCCTATGACCAAATAAACAAAATAAATAACATAAACTAGTGGGTGATTTTCAGGGATTCAACTCAGTTTTCTGTCCTGAGAGAACACAAGCAATGCTCACCCCTTCCACAAGCTAGGAAATAAACCACACAAGAGCCTGTGACATTTTTCTTTAAAAGCATCTGTATTCCTGTGGGGGACCAAACAACTAATGTCAGAAAAGGCACAGTGCAACCCCAAGGTATGTACCACCCTTTGTTATGTTAATCTGGTTTTCATTCTGCTCTAACTGATGGAAGACTGCAGGACCTGGAGATGCATAGATCTCTGTGTTCCAAGGTCTGCTTTTCCTGGTGGCTCACAAGCTTTAGTCAAGAGCAAACTCTGCTATGAATGCAAATCATATTAGAAACAGGATTTATTAACCCAAATGAAGCTAAGAACATATAAATACGTGGCTAACATTCCTTCATAATCTTACAGTATTTTTCACTTACACTGTCTCTAAAACTGCATGTATGGATGCTATGGTTTGAGTCTGGATGTCCCCCCAAAGCCTCACACAGTCATGGAGGCAAGCTTGTAGAATTTGTGATTGACTGATGGCTCAATGCTGGGATTATAGGTGTGAGTGCTACACCCACCCTAGGGCTGGTAGCCTGTGTGCAATATAAGAGTCTTCTCTCCATACTCCTCCCCTGTTGCTTTTACTTATCTTCTGGCTGCCATGAACTGTTGCCTTCCGCCATGTGCTTCTCTGCTTCAGAGCCAGCTGAGTATGGCCTGAAACCTCCACAAACTGGTGAGATAAATAAATCTTTCCTTTCTTAATTTCAGGCATCACGTATTTTATCTCAGCAACAAGAGAAAAGTAACCCAAAAAATGGATATTCACTGTCATTCTGGAAGTAAAAATCAGAGACTCGGAGAGATAAAGTTGTCTCTAGAGAGATAACTTGTCTCCAGCAGATAAAGCAGTTGGGAGAGGGTGACTTGGAATTTGGTCCTTCTGACTTCAAATTCTATATTCTTTTTAATTCTCTAAGTGAAAATTTCCAAAAACTGAGATACAAACAGCACTGTTTATGAAACCAGGGTCCTCCATGAAGTTCAATACCCTGTGTTATTATTATGTTATCACATCCACAGTTTTGCTCCACAGTACAAATTAGCATAGCTGTTGTGGAATCGCAGCTGCTACCTTGATCAATAAGGAAAGAACATTTTCCTGAAAAGAGGTTATGTTAATTCCGCAGAGTAAAAACACATGAAAGTTAGATGTAAGAGAGAAGAACAAGGAAATCAATGAGTCTATAGTTGGCCAGATAATGGTTCATCTATACTGGAGTTCAGATGGCAAGCACAGATATCTTAACTCCTGTCATGAGGGGAAAAGAAAACCATGAGACCATGTAGCACCTAATAGAAATGACTGGAGAATGTTCTAGCATTGTACGTATATAAAAGTTAAATTTATGGTAAGCATTATGGTTTTCACTTAAAGCATCCACAGAGACTCCTTTACTAATGTAACAATGCTTAAAGGTAAGGCCTTTTTGCAGTAACTATGGCACTGGGGTCATAACTGTGGAATGATATATCTTTGTACCCAGCTTCATCCTTTTTCTCTGACTCCTTTCCTGTTACTCTGCTTTCTGGGTGCATAAGATGAGCAGTTTTCCTCCAGCATGCCTTCCTTCATGATGTTCCTGTTGAAGCCAGGCAACCATGGATTGAAGTCTCTGAAACCATGCCCCAAATTAATCTTTACCCTATTAAGTTGTGCATGTCAAGTATTTTGTCCCAGTGATGATAAAGTGACCCATACAATGATCTTAGATCATACTCCTTGGGTTAAAACCCAAATAAACCATTGTCCACCTGCGTGAACTCAAGCAAATCATTTTGCACTTTAGTTTCCTTATCTATATAACTGGAGTAATAATGCTATCTGATTCACTTAAGATGTAAAAGTGCTAGGAGATTCAAACAGGAAGCTATTTTCATAAACATTGTGTGTAAGTTCAGTGTCTGATGGGTGTGAATGATACTAATCACCTCACACTGTTGTGGATAAACAATATACTTGTTTTTTCAGTGGTTGGCCATAATGTACATTTCAGAATCTGTTTGTCCAACCGAAACAAGAGTTTGTGAAACAATTAGACATATGGATAAGTGAATAACTTGTTACAAAAACATGGTTTTTGTTTAACAACCGAATCCTCAAAGAATATTTTGCTAAGTGTAACTCTTTCTAATCATTTTTGTCAGGTTTATATGTTATTTTTATTATGCTTCATGTTTCCACTTCAGTTTGCTATTTCTAATTTACTTAGGATTTAAATTACTGAATCGGCACCATCGGAATTACATGCAAACAAAAATGAGCAGAATTTGTCTTGTTGGAAAGTTTGCATGGTAGTGGGGGATGAGGTAAATAAGAATAGTAAAATATAATTGCTCACTGAGATAGGAGCTATTTTATAATTAAATCTTTATTCCGAATTGTGCACCAGTAGGTTGACTGACCACTTACTGACTTCCAGCTAGAGAGACCATCATCACCATGGCAAACATCCAGTCATTAGCATGACACACTGACCTTTAAAACTCACAACATCAAATGCTTCCAGGTCCATTAAGGACTGACAGATCTGAGAAAGACAGGGAATTCACACTGTCGTAAGATCAGAAGCACTACCTGGCAATAATATAAAGTCTTATAGGCTACTTAACTGTAGTAGTTAATTTGGTCAACTAATTGAATTAAGACACTCCTGAAGAGGTGACTGGATCATAAGGGCACTATGTTCAGTGGACGATTAATCCAGTGATGCTAAGCTCATGGCTGCATCTGCTGTCAGGAGGTGGGAAGATGGATAAGAAGGTAGCATTCCTTCAGAGAGTATTGTGCTCTTCCCCTGTGCTCAGCTTTTCTCCTCACCCTCTTCTTTCCTTCCTCTCCCTCCACCACTCCCATCTCCCTCCTCCTTTTTTTCCTGACTTCTGTGAAGTAGCTTCACTATGACTTTTCACCATGATGTTCCTTCCTTAGAACCAGATGACCATTGACTGAAACCTCTAAAATTGACCTAAAATAATCCTCTCCTCCTTCAGTCCCATGTGTTGCATATTTTGTTGGAGCAAGAAGAAACCTGATTAACATACTAACTTTTAGTACATTCTCTGAATTATTCTAACATAAAATTTTTACCATACTAGTCAATTCAAGGATCGGAATCTCATTTGTCTTTGTTCATCAAAACAGAATGAGGTTATTACAGGAAAAGTTGAAAGGACTGTAACTCACATAATATTGCAATTTTTATTGACTTTGGCTAAGCAAGTAAGCCCACTGGGATGCTGTGTGTACTCATTCAGGTACAACAAACATGATTTCACAGTTGGCACTATTTACAGACTTGTGGTTAAGGTCAAGAAGAAATTGGTGACAACTGCTGTTTCACAGGGAAGACCCTCTTTGGCTGATCTGGCCATTACTTGGTGCAGTAGATTGAACAGCAGCCCTCAAGTGATCAGTCTGTATCCTAATTCCAAAAACCTGTGAATGCAACCCTAATGTGGAAACAGAGTGTTTGTCAGTGTAATCAAGTGAAGGATTTTGAGAAGAGGGGATCTTCCTGGTCCTAAATGAAATTGTAGACATCCTCATAAGAGAAAAGCAGAGGGCGATTTGCAGCAGATTGTAAAGGAGGGGCAGAGACTCAGAGGAGGCAGTGTGACCACAGAGGCA
>RJWT010046055.1:0-11521 GCA_004365215.1 Cuniculus paca | reverse complement strand
CATGTTTGTTAGTTATCAAGCGCAAGAGTAATATGTCATTTCTAAAACTATCCTTGCATGGCTGAGTTTTTAAATGCCTATTTATTTCAGGAACTTGGTTAACTGCTAACTAGAGATATGACTACCGGTACCCATCTGAGCCAACAACTGGGGTTTCTGGTGGCACTTACATGAACTGCTTTCTTTGAATTTCAGCAGGAAGTTCTAAAAATGAGTGCTTCGTAAAGTGATTTTTTAATTACTTTACGACTCGTTCAGCTCTCATTCATCGGATGTACAGCAAGGCCATTATCTGTAGCCCAAGACTTTGTAAATATACGACTATCTAAGGATAGGAAGCTCGCGCCACCTCTAATGTGGAGCCCCGTGCCCTTTGCACAGATTTGTGTTGACTCCTTTTAAGGCTTATCCTTTTCAGTGTTTATTTCTACACAGAAATGCAGTCTTCAGTCCAGGAACTCTAATCAGTGAACAATGAGCAAGGAAGTGAACCAGACCTTGCTTCACTGTCAAAGGAGGGCCGCAATCACTGTCCCGACAGGAAGTAACACAAACTGCTGCTATATTTGCTGGCCACTTGCAACTTTCTTGCTTAGTGGGCTCTTGAATCCAATATATTACTTTTGCTTTATGAATGCACGTATGGGCTTGCATATTCTTTCCTCATTTACTTACTCTCTGATATTACCCAAGGAATGGCCAATTTTATTGACTTCAAATTAGGTGGTGTCTTTTTATGGTGAAGGCAATTTTGACCAAAGTTAAGTAAAAATCTATGCATTGTTTTTGTTTTTAAAGGAGGAAACTTGTTTTCTAACACTTGAGTGGTATCCCTTAGCTAATATATTTGATTTCTTCCAGATGCTTCAATCTGTATATATTGCTAGAGACACTTCCAAATACATTCTAAGCAGTTAGTTCATAGAACTCTGTGAGACTACCTGTGTCACTGATCTTATCAAGTTTTTTACCATCTCTTAATGCTTGAAGTCCTGTTATAACTCAGAATTTTACTGATATGTGAATTAGGTCCAATGGAGTATTTAGATGACGAATACATTTTTTATTGGTATTGCTATTTTATTATTTTGAAAAAAGTTAAGTAGCCAGCCCTGCTCACCTTTGAGACCCTTGTTTTTGGTACAGTCTCTAAGAAATAATTTATATCTTAGAATTTTGACTAATGTTACTGTTAACATTATCAGTTTCCCTTTATTTATCATAAAGGTGACCATGAACCCTAGAGTCCTCTGGGCATTTCTAGTTCTCATGTCAGGAGTGTAGTATACCAACTTGTTCTTAATGCTTATCAAGCCTGATTTCATTAAGTTATGGTAATACATGAGCATATTCGAATGTTTTTGCAGCCACACAGTAAATGTATACTGGGTTTCATTCTATAAATATGAAAACTGCTTTCTGTACTCTGAATTGAGTGTGAAGAGAATTTTAAAAGGCTTAAAACTGAACACCAGTCCCCTTTACTCCTTTGACATCAATTTTATCGTATCACAGTATATAACTGAAATTATGAGAGCAGCTAAATTTTTCATTCTCCGCAATCTACTATTAACCTCTAGGACTGTGTAACTATGCACTATGTAGTAGAGCCTGTGTACTTACGTACAGTGCTCAGACAAGAATTTTAAATAAGCTGATAGGAATGAAAATTCTCAGATCAATCAATTCTTTATCAGAGAAGTTATCTCTTGATGGCTTCCTGGAATCCTAAATTGCTTAATGTTAACTGGGAAGGACAGCTAAGGTAATTTGAAATGTTCCCTATGGTGTGGCCAATTAAAACTAACAAAGAGTGAGCTATACTCTTAGGTTAAAGTGAAGCCAAATCAAATAATCTCACCTGTTGAGCTTTCCAATGTGTAATTTCTATCTGCTTTGATTTCTTCCCCCTAGACATCTTTGTGCCCTCCCAGTTTTGTCTTCAGGCCTGTCAGTGTACTGTCCTTTTCACCCTGCTTATTGGGAATTTATCCAGCCTGTTTTTTTTTTTTTTCATTCTTGGAGTCCCAACAGTAAAAAGAGTGAACAGATTGCAGTCTGCTTCCTAACCATTTCTTTCCCATGCTTCTTATAATCACACTTAGGTCCTGTTTCTCACTCTGCTCTCCATCTGATAAACAGAGCACACAACTATCACTTATGATAGGTTAAATTTCCTAGTAATGGACCCTAAGAAAGTGATGTCTGCACAAGATTTATTGAGGGGGTGCCCACTCTTCAGAACATATTGCTAAGAGGGGAGTGAAGCAGAAGAGAGAAGTGGGGGAAATAAACAGGATATGATCACAGGTGCACAAGGCATGACCTCAAGCATGGTAGTGCACTACAGCATCAAAAACACCACAAATATCCTTCCCCTTTGAAGTAGGGTGTTGATTTATCATACTGCAGTATCATTCAGTCGGTCATAGGCTGTAGGCTGTGGTGGAGGAGTTGGTAATCTCCCTAGGTGGTAACTACCATCATCTGAGAGCAGCAATCCTCCAGGGAAAAGGGTGGGTAAACAGCTGTGATTCATTAGCTGCAATACTAGACCAGAAAATGCTGATAATAAAGTATTACATGGAAGACAAGGACAGAGCAATTAAGGATTCCAATTTGGAACTAGTTCTAAAGATTTGAGTCATTATTGGCTCTTACGGTTGAGCGAAAACCATGAAATTTATGTCATATGCTTTGATTAAACTCTATGAAATACCTAGGTTTTAATTAAATATTTACCTTGGTTTTAAATTCTTTTTTTGCTTTAAACCTTTTGGTTTTGTCACCTTGTGTTAATTAAAAGTAATAGATACTTGAGAGAATTCATTTCATATACATAATTCTGCATGAGTGAGAGAGAGATTTATTTTGTGTAATTATAATCTTTGAATAAGTACTAACTAGTTTCTGGAAGTTATTTGGTGGAAATATAGTTATTTAGAGAATAAGATTTTAGGCTTATTTTAATGATTTCTTGGTCAAAAATGTAACTGTTAAGAAGGGTTAAAATGTGTTATAAAATTACTTAGAGAACTTACAAAGCTGAATGGTTTTTGATGGTAAAAAAATTGGCTTTGAGATGGTTATGCTGTTTGGCCTTGATTGGATGAATATATTGCTTTATCAGTAGTTTCTGATCTAGTTTTTCATCATAGTGTGTTATTATTGACATTACTATGAGAACTAAATAATTAATGTCTGAAGTTATCTGCAGCTATTTTGAAGACATCAAGAGGCATTATGGTAACTACTGTTGATTTCATGTTTTGAAGTCCTGTATCACTTACACTGGTTTGTTTTGATTGGTTTTGTTCTGTTTTATCCTCTTTAAAATAAAATTTTTTTAAAAATTTTAAAAAAAGAAAGAAAGACACATATTTAGACATTCACTCTTTAAATTTAGAATTCCATGGATAAGAAATATTTCATGTGTATCTAATCAGGGAAAAAATAAACAGAAATGAAAGAGATTATCTAGAATGGAAAAATAATTTGTTGTTACAAGTTATTTAGTTTCCAATGTTCAGTGTAAGAATCAATATAATTAGTTACATCATTTTGTAAAGAGAAGAGAAAAATTCAGTAAAAAATTTTGTATTCAGCCAAGTTACTGTCTACCTAGGAAGAAAAAATGTATTCTCAGATATAGATGGTTCAAAAATGTATTACTCACTTACCTTACTAGAAAAATTATTACTGAAAGTTTTATAGCTGCTTGAGAAATAAAACTAAATCAATATTAATGACCACTAGTCCTGTTGTATCATCTTGACTGGATTAAGCAATACTCAGGGGATTAGTGAAACAAACTCCTTGGTGTGCCTGGGTGTATGATGGAAGTGTGATTTTGAATACTATGTATGATACTATATATGGTCCATAGCCATTTCCTGTCTGGTACTATTCCACTGCCATGCTTCTCGATCACCATGAAGCAGGCACATTTGTTCTACGAGGCCCTTCAGCCATAATATTTCTGCAATGGAGCCAGCTGACCATGGACTGAATCCTCTATGACTTTGAGACAAATTAAGTCTCATCTTTCAGCTGTGGATGTTGGGCATGGTGTCTCAGCCAGTAGGAAAGTAATATACAATATCCAGGAATAGACAGGTATAGTACAGCAAAGAAACACCAATCCATGAAAGAACACTGACTGCCTTTAATGTGGTCAGAAATGATTACATTAGTCCTGAGACAATACAGAATTTTCCCTGATTTTTGTATACCATGTCTCCAAAGAACCCTGCATTAGGATATAAATATGGATAATTCTACCCATTCTAAGTGAGATATCTACCAGGTTAAGAAATGTTCTTTGTTATTCTTGGGGATGCTAATCAGGAATAGACTTAAGACCCTTCTGGAAACTTCACTGGTCTGAGTATTTTGAAGACAAGTTGATCTGGTGCTCATGATCATATACAAACAATTACTACTTCAGGGGCAGGGGTCCATATATGAGAAAATAGAATAGGGGCCTCCTTGTGTCTTCTAGCTAATCCTGACTAGAAGGAATTAAAAATAAACTTTACTAGAGAGATTCTCCTGGGAAGCAGGTCAAGGACAGGGGTAGAAAAAGAGAGAAAAAACTCAGATAAATAAAAGCACCAAACGGCCTTGGGACTTGCACCAAGAGATCAGAAAAAGACACAGAGAGAAAGCCAAGTGGACAAATGATGAGCCACTCCCACCTACAATAAAATATAGGGGAAGCAAAGGGCATGGGCCTGACTAATTTAAGGCAGTATGTAGTCATACCTATCCACTCATACATACCTATGTATATGTATATTCACTCTAGAGTCCCTATCTTATTTACTCTAGAGTCATTAGATAGTACATTAGATACCCACACACCCACTTATTTACTCTAAGGCAACAATGAATAAGTTATACCCTTGCCAACTAGCTTCTCATGTCAAAGATAAGGACTTAACAAGTAGGTCAAAGACAAGTAAACAAACACAAAAGCAAGCTGCATCTAGACTACCAGAAGAAACGACAGTAGCAGAGTACCTGGAAGCCAATCAGGTTATGGCAAGTCCCAAAGGAGAGGAGGTTCACACATACTTCTACAAAAACAGCTGAGAACAAAGGTTCACGGATCTCCCATCTTTCTGGGTCCCCTTACCCTTATTCTTTGTTGTGAGGGTAGTTACCTATCTTCCTCTTTCTCTCCCTTCCTTTTCCTCTTTGCGAATAAAGTGTCTTCTTTTGTTAAACTTTGTCTCTCTAATTTTTTATTGGGGCTCAGTTTATGATCCCAATGGGCTACTTGGATTACAGAGCAGCAGTGCTCATCCCCCAGACATAACAGAATGAAGTAACCCCAGTTATTTCTACCAGGTGAGGTCAAGATTAATTTCTGAGAATAATCTTTCTTCAAATTTAGGTATTACATTTGTCTAGGATCAAGTACTTTGATGTTAAATCTCTCTGGCATGTATAACCATAAGACAGGCTAAAAAATACACTGTATCATAAAAGAAACACTGACAGTGCAGATATATAACACTGTGATACATGGAGTCACCTTCATTTACCACATCTGGCAGAAATTCCAACAAATGTTGTCTTAGTTCATTTTCTTACTGCTGAGACAAAATACTCAACACCCAAAGTTAAAGGAGGAAAGAATTATTTAATCGCAGTTTGTAGAGGCTTCGGTTTATAATTGGTTGGCTCCAAAACAGAAAGGCATTGCAGAGGAAAAATGGTCCATGGTAAAGCAAGGCAGGCAGAGGCAGCAAGGGCAGCAAGTGACGAGCAAGAAGAAACAACCCTCTGTCTCTTCCACACATTTTACCAAGACTTTACATTTTACCCATAGGGTGGGTGGTACTCACACCTTTAATCCTAGCATCACTCTTGATCCCAGCATCACACACCCTACTAGATTCAACCCCCTTCCAATACCCCCATGACTGCATGAGGCTTTGAGAGGACATCTAGAAACAAGCCATGACATTCTTTCCCCATCCCTCCACAGACTCATGCACATTTCTTTATCCAAAAGGCATTTAGTCCACCTAGAAGAGTTGCCAAAGTCCTCATAGTTTGAGCGCTGCTTAAAAGTCCAAGTTCAAAGTCTTCACTGAAATTTAAGGCAAATTCTTAGCTGTGAGACCCTGTAAAAATGAAAAGAAAGTTAAACACTTCAACGTACAATGACACAAGATAGAAACTTCCATTCCAAAAGGTACAAAGAAAGGAATGAGAACAAAGCAAGCCCAAGATCCAGCAGGGCACACATTAAATCCTACAGTTCCATTTCCAGCATCTGAGGAAATCTGTGGCAAGATGCTAACTCCAAAGTTAGCACCCACGGGCTTCTCTCTTGGGCTGGTTCAGCTCCTTCCTTGCAGTTTTCTTCAGCTGATCCACACTTCCAGCCTCTCCAAAACTTTGGGGTTTCCATTGCACCTTTGGATTCACACTCATAGCTTCATACACTGCCCTTCTCAGGGGCACACTGCTTGGACTTCAAGCTACTTAATGGCTCTCTAATTCTTATTAAATATTTTCCTTTTTTTTAGTACTGTGGATTGAACTTGGAGACTTTACTCTGGGCTACACCCCTGCCATTGTTTTTAAGAAATTTTGAGACAGGGTCTCAGAAGTCACCCAAACTCACTCTTGCTATTCTCTCGCTTCAGCCTTTCAAGAGTGCTGGGATTGCAGGATAAGTATTTTCCATATTTAAAAGCATGGCAATTAAGATTCACCACAGCCTGTCCATTGCTAAGAATACATAATCTTAGTTTTTAATTAATAGTATCTTATTTTTTATTTTCTAGTACAATGACTTCATTTTTTAAAAAAACTTTTTCCATAGGTGAATCCAAGTACATGCATTTCTTCTCTGCCATCTAGAGACATAGTCCTATTTAATATCTTCAATCATCTCTCTTCAACACATGCAGGTGAGTGGGTTAAAATGAGGATACATTTGTGCAGACATAACTCCAAAGAATGAAACATAGATTAAAATGTTAAGGTGAAACATGATGTAAAAGAAAAGATTCTTTAGACAAAATCAAGGAAGAATGTTGTCTGTGATGTCTATGTGGTCAGACTTTCAATAACAAAAGTAATTTTTAAGCAAGTTTTTTTTTTTTTTTTTTTTTTTGCGGCACCAGAGATTGAACTCACAACCTTGCGCTTGCCAGGCAGGTGCTTAGGCCACTGAGCTAGATCCCCGGCCCTTAAGCAAGTTTCAAATATTGAGATAGTAGATATATTAAAGTAGAAAGGGATACAGGCATGGAAGAAAATAGAATAAGAGTAGGAATTTAATATCCTTGGCATTAGGAAATGAGATTAAAGTGTGTTGAGAAATTGGTTAAACCACATTATACTTGAATTTAAGAGTTGGCAGTATCTAGAGGCAGAAGGTGAGGGCTAATATCCTCCAGTAATTGTTTCTCTGCACACCAACTTAAATAATTATTCATACACTAAACTACCTTCACAAGGGCTGAAGAAAACAGATAAGACACACACCCACCACTACACCAAATCTCTACAGGTCTTTGTGGCTGTGAGACTCGGGTACAATCCACCACAGCCTTAGTGGCCAAAGGGTCCGTCTAATATCCATCATCCAAACTCAGATACTGCAGCTATGTCCAGGCTAGTGCTCACAGATGAGATTCTAGAACTGCCCCAGTATGAGGCAGAGGTCTGTGTCACAGTGGAATGGACTTGAGTGTTAGCCATATAATTGCTTGATGCAAGATGAGACTCAGTGCATTCCACAGATTATGCAAGTCTTTGTATCTATCAGACTTGGGTATGAACCAACTTAGCATCAGCCTGAGTGAACAAGAAACTCTTTCTTCATACTACCTCAACCTTGGACAACATAACACAGTGCAAGATTATTTTTGCTGGGAGTAGGACAGGGTAGCCAACACAAGATTTTGCCTGGGAACTTAGTACTGGGTGGGCAAAATCTAGTAGGCAGATCATAATGACCCTCATCCCCAGGCTTGCATGCCAGCAGAATCTCTAAAATAGCTCCAGTGCCATGAGGAAACACATGACCTTAGTCCATTGGACTTCTATTGCAGCTCTCAGCATCTATGTCTATTGTAGCAGTCTTGGTCCACAGTTTAGCAGCAGGCAACCCATAGCATTATGAGTCTTGTTCCTACCCATCTTGGTCTGATCTTGGTGGGCTGTGGGCTCAGGGTATGATACAGATTGGTGGCACTAGTGACCATATGGATTAAATCAGAATCGGAGGCTTATCCATCCATTCACAGTGACAATGCTCACAGCTGGGCAGAATCATGTTTTTCCTGGCTGGTGACTGGTGATACACCTGGGCCTACTCTGACCCCAGAGAGAGGCTCATAGGGATGGACTATTCCCTCAACATGTTCTCTTGGTTCATTCTGAACAATATACCAATGATGTGTATTATGACAAATGTGGACTTGAATTACTCTTTAGCCCTGAAACAGTAGCAATATACTGCAGACTCCCAGAAAACTGGATCTGGTCATTATCTGGTGCTGAAATAGTATAATCAATCATAAGCTGACAAAATAAGCAGCCTCCTTAGAATTAGTGGAAAAACATGCACAAAGCCATATTAGGGAGATTGAAATGAATATCTAATCCTTAAATATCTAATGATGTTGCACGTCAATAAGCACCAAAAACTTTCGGGAAACATGACCTCAACTAATAGTATAAAGTGCCAGAAAGTGACCAGATAGTAATCAGTAATGGGAAAACTGACAGAGAATTTAAAACAGCTATCCTAAGGAAACTTATTGACCTTAAAGAAAACACGGAAACATTTCAGCACTCTCAGAAATTTAACAAAAGCGATGAAAGCAATTTTTTAAAAAAATCAAATAGGATTCTCTCACTTTTTCACCTTTGAGACTGTAAAGAGTGGAGTTTTTTTGATTCCTCCTATGCCTCAAATCATTCTTTCTGTTGTACAGGCCCAAAGTACTTGTTTTCTTTCTTATGCTAAACTTTTTTATAAATCAAGCTCATCTTACTCCCATATTTGCAGGCTCCAACTTGCCTGGAGCTTCCTTTCTGACGAAACTCAAAACTTTCTAAATTATTATTTAAACAAGATCTCTGCTGTGTTGACTCTTCCCTGGAACTTGGAACGTGCAAGCCCGCCTGCGTGTTGCCAAGGGAGTATAGCTTGCTGTTTTTCTGCTTGGTGCTCACAGAGAAGGTCAATTAGGCCTCTTTTCTTTTATGATTAGTGCTGTGTCCTAAGAAATTTTTGCCTACCCAAAGCACAGGAAGATTTATTTTAGAAGTTTCATAGTTTTTACTGTTTACTCTTATGTCTACACTGAGGTTGAATTACTTTTTATATATGGCATGAGATAAGTATTGCGGTTCTCTGTTGCATTGTATATATATTTTTTTTTGATATGCATATCCAATTTTCTAGCACCATTCAAAAAATTTTCTTTTTCTAATGTACAGCTTCGGCATCACTGTAAAAAATAAAAACTGTTAATGAATGTCACTCTACTTGTGGACTATCTCTCTGTTCCACTGAACTATTGTCTATACCAAGATTTCTCAATGGATGTTTCTATTATAGATTTGTTCATCTTTCATCTTAGAACTTTTGATTTTTGCTTCACGTATTTGAAGGTCCATTATTAAACACATACATTTGGAATTGACACTTTTCTTGCAAAACTGATTCTTGCGTTATTGGGAAATATCCCTCTATCTCTGATGAAATTTCTTCCCTCAAATTCTACTTTCAGTGATATTAATGTAATCATTCTTCCTCATTATGGTTGATGTTTTGTGAGGTATCTTTTTTTACCCTTTTACTTTCAACTTGTGTGTGTATTTAAAATGTATCTTTTATCAATTGCATATAATGTCTTATTTTTTCCAGTTTAAACATTTTTGATTATTAATTGGAATCTATGCACCATTTACATTTGATGAAATAATTTATGTGTTGGGTTGCTTACTATCTTAACTTTTTAATTTACCTCATATATTTTCCATTTTTCTTTTTTTTCCCCTGACATATATTAAACATTTAGGTAATACTCTCTTTTATGTCTTTTATGACTTCCTGGCTATAATTTTTTAAAATTTTAGTACTTTCTCTAGAGATTCTATTTTTTTATTTCTTTATATTTTGTTTTTGAGACAGATTCTCACTATGTAGAGATTTTATTCTGCATACTTAGCTTACTAGTTTTTAATGATTTAAGATTATACTTTCATTTACCATTCTTTCCTTTGTACAATTACTGCTTTATATTATATATATAATATATATGTATGCATGTATAGTATAAAATCTACATCACATTGTTTTTTCTTCATTTATTTTTTAAAAAAATTAAAAATGAAATTTTAAATATCTTCTACTTTTCCACATATTTCCCATTCCTGCCACATTTCTTTTATGTGTGTGTGTTTGTTTTCTTTTTTTAAAATTAAGTTTATTGGTACAATTTAGATATGCATAATGACCACATTCATCATAGAGAATTTTTACCTGTACATGATACATCTTAGTTCCTTAGTTTTTTTCCCCCATTTCCCTCCCTTCTTTTCAACCCCTCATTCCCCTCCTTATTTACAAAACATTGTTTCCATTTTATCCTGTTTTTTTTCTCATATTTTGTTTTCCTTTCCATTCCCCCAATTCTCCTTTCCCTATGAATAACTACTTCCTACTTCACAATATCTATTATAGATTTTGGTGTTTATAATTTCAGTTTCTCACACCAGAGAAACAAAGCAATATTTATACATGTCTCCAATTTATTTCACTTAAGAGTATGGTCTCAAGATGCATTCATTTAGCTATAAATGTCTCAAGTTGATCCTTCTTTATGACTGAGTAGTACTCTACAGTATTAAAAATACACATCTTTTTTATCCATTACTCAGCTGATGGGCATTTGGGTTGTTTCCCAGATTTAGCTATTACAAACTGTATTGCTATAAACATGGGTATACATATATAGCTGTGGTATAATGCTTTTAATTTTTTTGGGAAGAATCCAAGAAGGGGAATAGCTGAGTCAAATGGAACCTCTAGTCCTAATTTGTTTTGTTCTGTTTTGTTTTTTGTACCAGGGATTGAAATCTCGACCTTGCACTTGCCAGGCAGGCACTTGCACCATTGAGCTAAATCCTTAGCCCTAGTCCTAGTTTTTTAAAGAATCTCCACACTGATTTCCACATTGGTTGCCCTGTGGCCCCACCATCATTTGTAATCAGTCAATTTGATGATAATAGCTGTTCTTTCTAGAGTGAGATGGAATATCAGCATTGTTTTAATTTGCATCTCTCAAATGATCAGTGATGTTTAATGTTTTTTCATGTATTTATTTGATGTTTGTACTTCTGAGAAGTGTCTATTCATCTCAGATGCTCAGTTTTGGATTGAGTCTTTAAATTTGAAAGTCTGATTTTTTTCAGTTGTTTATGAGTTCTAGGTATCAGTCCTTTTTCTGAAGAACAACTGGCTAAGCTTTTTTTCCCACTC
>RJWT010046054.1:0-11513 GCA_004365215.1 Cuniculus paca | reverse complement strand
TGAGATATGGGACATTGTACAGTGAGCAATACCTTAAAGCAATGTGAAAACCAACCCCTTCCTCCACACTATAGAACTATTTTACTCTGCCTCTTCTAATTCCTGTTGTCTACAAAAGTTTTCCATCAGTGTATCATTGTTTGAGTCCCTAAATATGAAAGTCAGTTTTAGCCCATCTATCTCACTAATTGTGTTTACTAACTGAAAAACACTAATATTTGTTTCATGAAAACTGAGTCTTTGTTCTTTGTGACATTACCTCAAAATTTACCTTTGAGATTCTTGACCACTCATGACATTTAAAAACCCATACCACTGCCATTTAATGGTACAATCTGCTCTTATTTTCTTCCTAACTGGCTACTCTGTAGTCTTCTATGATGCTACTGGGTCCAGCAGACCAGTCTCCTCATTTTCTACTGTAAACTTGTACTGTAGTGTAATAGTAGTCAGACACATGTCTCAGCACCTGTGCTTGGGAGATACAGGAAGAAATCTATGTGTTTAAGCACTTGGTATGATGACAGCAAAGTTTATGAACATATACAAAAGTGGCAAAACAATTTATACCCGCATAATGAACTAACTGGTTTTGCATATGTTTAGCTGAGCATAAAAGACTGTCCAATAGACCTCACCACTCCAAGATCTGCTTGCTAAAAGAAAAAAATTTCCTTTGATTTTTCTGGCAGAAGTAGCCCAATTCAGTATGATGGCACATGAAAAACCAGATTGCAAGTTTTGGAGGAAGTCAAAAGTGAATCATCAAATTAATCATGCGTGGATGATAATGATCCATTATAGTATAATATAGGTTTTCATAACGGAAAAGTGGTGTGGGTAGATGATGCTGATGATGCTGATGATGACTTTGACATTGGTCATGTGAGTCAAAGTTCCTGTTACAGTGAAATGCAGCAGGACTCAACTGATACAGACACAGGAAATGCAGACCTCTTGATTCAGTTGATGAAGAAAACAGCAATGTGAGTACATATTTGACTAGCTGAAATTTTGTGTAATGACCATGCAATCAAGTTAAATGATCAATGTTAAACTAGGTCTGAAAATATAGTGAGGGTCTCTGCAGAGGTGGAGCATATTGGACACAACGCCAGCAGTGCCATTCAGTGTTGAATATTGTAACACGAAATGCTACAAGATGCTGTGAAGTACACAAAGATGGAAATGCAAGAAGACTGTTCTTCATGTGCCAATAGCCATATTCAAGATGTATTTATTATGACATCTCACTAACTGAACTGAAAACATTCATAGGTCTGCTGTTCTTAGCACAGATTTATTATGGTGATTAAGGAATATAAAAGACTTATGGAAAAGTGATGGAAAAAATATGACATAAAAATTTATGCCCTTCTAGATGCAAAGACTTAGTATGCTTTAAATTTAAACATTTATCCTGGAACTCAGACATCAGGTCCTCATTTGTATAGCAATAAACTCAATGATGTTGTGAACAGACTTGTTGCACTCGTCTCTCAAACTAATGGAATGTGCCACTGGGCAATTGGTTTGCCAGTTTCCAATTTATGTTACATTTGCCAAGAGAGTACAAGTTGACCAGTGATGCAGGAACAAAGCAGAAATTCCAATTGTTGCAAATGCAAAACAACAATTATAGAGCGATGTTTGGATTTCAGGAAGATATAACATTGGCCTGGTGTATGGCAAAGATAAACAAACTGGTAGTGCTGATGTCAACATTTTAGCATGATGGAAATATTGAGAGGGAAACCTTGACAAAATGGAAGCCTGAAGTGGATATTTTTCCACAACAAAATCAAAGATGGAGTAGATGATGTGATGTGCAGCAACTATAATGTTGCTCAAAACACAAAGCATTGGCCAATGGTTGTGTTTTACTCTACTCTAAAAGTGTGTGACATAGTTTGGATGTTTACAAAGAATATAACAGATGTGAAATGTCATGGAGAAATTTTCTTAGAGGATTCAGACAGTAACTCAAGACAGGAACTCATTTACAGGAGAAGAAAAACAAAATGTTTCTGCCCATGGAATGATGCAAAAAGTTGTGGAGCACACTGGTGATCTGACAGGTGAACTTGAAGGCCCAGCATCACAAAAACCTGCTATGACAACAGGAAAGAAATGTTCTCAACTGCGCACTACGAGACAATACAGGAATACAAAACATGTGCTATCATCGTAAGTGTTAAGTGTGGGACACGTAGTTTTCATGTGTGAAAACTACCTTTGGTGTGACAATTAAAGGAAAGCTTATTTTTTTGGTGGACTTTTGTTTGTGTTTACTTTGCAGTTTACATAGGTTTTTATTTTTGATCTTATCTTTAGATTCTGTAAGCAAGTAAGCAGCTGGTGTGTCAGTGTTGATTTCTATACTAAGCACTCATTATCTATTTGACATTTTATTTGATAGCTGTCTTATTTCTTTGATAAGTATATGTTGTACAGCATAGTAGGAAGCTTCTGACAAAACAGGAGGAGAAGAAAGGTGACAAGACTGACACATAGGAAGAGAAAGCTAAGCTCGTGCGCCGTCAGTGGAAGCAAGACGTGAGCATGGAACACGCAGTTGCTGTGTGTTAAGACTGCTTTGGGTGTGACAGTTGAAACAAAGCTTATTTTTGTTTTAGTTTTCTATAGACGCTTTCATTGTAGTCCATATAGGAGTTCATTTTTGAAGTTATCTTTTAGGTTTTGTAAGCCAGTACACAGCTGATAGGAAAATGTTTACAGGTATTCTAAATGAACAATCATTATTAAGAATTCAATACCTTATTTTATTGATATTCTATGTGCCTGTAAACTAAACAATGTGTAATATAATAAGAACTTCCTGAAAAAGATAGCCAGACCAGTGAGATATCAAGCATGTCCTATAGAAAGGCCAGGAAAATAAAAGCCATGTGCTTTCAGTGTAAGTGATGTGTGTATAGAACGTGCTATTGTCATGTGTGCAGATTGTTTTAGGTATGATAATTAAAGTTAAGGCTTTTTTTAAAGAGAAAAAAACCAAGAAGCAAACAAACAATCAAAAAACAACAACAAAAGCAAAACGCCAACAACAACAACAAACAATAGCAATATAGTATCTTTAAAAAGATGATAGGAATTTATCAATGGTAGTTATATTGAATATCATTATCTTCAAAATAGTTGCTCAGGTTACCAGATACACACTTGCAAGATTGATCAAACAATGTAATTTCCCTTTGACCAGGTTCTTTCCCTTTTACAATATCTATTGTAACTTTTGGATCTTATTTACTCTTTCAGTTTCTTAACATAAGTGAGACAATTTCGTGTTTACACATGCAAGTCTGATTTTTTCACTTATGAGTATGCATCCATTTACATTTAAAAGTCTTGAGTTTATCCTTCTTTGTGGCGGAGTAGTATTTCATTGTATAAAAACACCACATCTTTTTAAATCATTCCTGAGTTGGTAGACATTTGGCCGTTTCCAAGATCTGGTTATTACAAATTGTGCAGCTATACACATGGGTGCACATATATCACTGTGGTGTTTTCAGTTCTTCTGGGAAGATAATCAAAAGGGGAATAGCTGGGTCAGATGGAACCTCTAATCCTACTCTTTTGAGGAAATTCCACACTGACTTCCACAGTGGTTATACCAGTCTATAATCCCACCAACAATGGAGAGGGGTTCCCTTTTCCCCACAGTCCCACCAGCATTTGTTGTTGGTTAATTTCTACGTGGTAGCCATTGTTTCTGGAGTAAGATGATATCTTAATATTGTTGCAATTTGCATTTCTCTAATGACTAATGATGTCGAACATTTTTTCATATATTTATTTGTCATTTATATTTCTTCATCTGAGAACTGAGTATTCATCTCAGTTGCCCATTTTTGGTTAGGTCTTTAAATTTGGGGGACCTGATTTTTTTCAAATCTGTGTATGTTCTAGATATAAATCCTTTGTCTAAGGGACAAGTGGCTGAAATTTTCTTCCATTCTGTGGATTATCTTTTCATTCTGTTGGTGGTTTCTTTTGACATGCAAACACATTTTAATCAGATGAGATCCTAGTTGTTGATTCCTTGAAGAACTTCCCATGCAGTCTGGTTTTGTTCATAAACTGTTTGCCTACTCTTATGTCCTCAAGATTTCTACCTACTTTGTCTTCCAGTAGGTTTAGTATTTCTGTCTTAATATTTAGATCTTTGATCCATTTTGACTTTAGTTTAGGGTGGGTATGGGTCTAGTTTAAGTCTTTAGCATGTAAAAAGCCAGTTTTTCCAGCACCACTTATTAAAGAGGCTATCTTTCTGACAGTCAACATGTTTGGTCCATTTGCAAAGATAAGGTGACTGAATGAGCCTGTAGTTGTGTCTGTACCTTCTGGTCTGTTCCACTGATCCTCAGGTCTGTTTTTTTTTTTTGCCAGTATGATGCTGATTTTATTATTGCAGCTTTGTAGTATAATTTCAAGTCTGGGATTGTGATGCCTCCTGCCTTGCTTTTGTTGCCCAGGATTGCCTTTGGTATTCTAGGTCTCTTATGATTCCATATGAATTTTAGGAATGTTTTCTCTAGATCTTTGAGCTATGCTAATGGTATTTTGATCAGGATTGCACTAAATCTGTATAACAGTTTTGAGAGTATAGCCATTTTTACAATGTTGGTTTTGCCTATCCATGAGCAAGAAATATCTTTGCATTTTCTGAATTCCTGTTCACTTTCTTTTTTCAGAGTACTGTAAGTTTCAATGTATAAATCTTTTACTTCCTTTGATAGATAGATGCCTAAGTATTTCTATTTTTTTTTATGTTATTGTGAAGGATGTGGTTTCCCTAATTTCTGTTGCAGTGAGTTTGTTGTTTGTGTACAGGAATTCTATTGACTCTTCAGTATTGACTTTGTACCCAGCTGCACTGCTGAATTTGCTTATTAATTCTAAAAGTCTGCTGGTGGATTTTTTGGGGTCTTCTATATAGACTATCATGTCATCTGCAAATAATGATAATTTAACTTCTTCCTTGCCTATCCTTATTCCTTTTAGTTCTCTCTTTTGTCTAAATGCTCTGGCTAATGTTTCCAGAACTATGCTGAATAGGAGTCATGATAGTGGACATCCTTGTCTTGTTCCAGATTTTAGAGTGAAAGCTTTCAGTTTTCGACCATTTAATATGATGCTGGCCATTGGTTTTTCATAAATAGCCTTTATTATATTTCACTAAAGACCACCTATTTCGATTTTCTCTAGGGTTCTTACCATGAATGAGTATTGGACTTTATCAAAACCTTTTTCTGCATCTATTGAGATGATCATATAATTTTTGTCTTTGACTCAGTTGAGATGGTATATTACATTTATTGATTTTTGTATGTTGAACCATCCCTGCATTCCTGGGATGAATCCCATTTGCTCATGATGAATTCCATTTGTTCTTCTTGATGATTTGACTCACTCTGATTGCTAGTATTGTATTGAAGGGTTTTGCAACTATGTTCATTAGGGAGATTGACCTGTAGTTCTTTTTTTTTGTTTGAGTTTTTCTCTGGTTTTGATATCAGGGTAATACTTCCCTCCAAGAATGAGTTAGGCAGAATCACTTTCCTTTCAATTTTATTAAGCTGTTTGAGGAGTATTGGTGTTAAATTCTTCTGTATTTCTTGTAAAATTCATCTGTGAATCCATCAGGATGTGAGCTTTACTTTGTTGGTAAGTTTTTAATTATATTTTCAATTTCATTAACTGATATTGGGTTACTCAGGATTTTTATATCTTCTTGATCCAGTTTTATTAATGTATAAGTTTCTAGGAATCTGTGTATTTCTTCTGCTTTCCATGCTATGAAAGCATAGATTTTCAATGTAAATATTGATGATCTTCTGAATTTCCATGGGATCTGTAGCAATTTCAACCTTTTTTTTTTTAATTGCATGAATTTGAGTTTTTTCTTTCCTCTTTTTGATATGGTTGGCTAGGGTTTTACTGATTTTATTTATTCTTTCAAAGAACCAACTCTTCCATTCATTAATTCTTCGTATTGTTTCTTTGTCTCAGTAGTGTTAATTTCTGCTCTGATATTTATAATTTTCTCCTTTCTTTGTGCTTGCACTTGATCTTCTTCTAGAAGTTTCAAGTGTAGCATTAAGTTGTTGATTTGTGCTCTATTTTTTATTTTTCCTGTCAATTACTCATTGTTTAATACAATAAAACTCATAAAATTAGAATTGATAATTCATCAGTAGAAATATTCTAAAGAAGAAACATGCAGACCACAGGAAAAAAGAGAGGAAAAAAAAGGTATTGTAATTCAGGTTAGAAAATGTGTCTAAAATTATACCTTGACTTGGAACAGTGTCTTACCTGTTTCTCATGCTTCTACTGTACATATGACAATCAACTCTGTGAGGTCTTATAGGCTAAACAAACGAATCTGATTATGGGAAAATGAATGTGATGGAGAAAGGGCTGAAGAGAAGTGAACTGAAATGTGTCATGTGTGTACGTTATTCCCCAAAGTGAGTGCAAGCATGACACATTTCAAACATGTACTAGTAAAAATTAAAAATGAATAAAAATTCAAAAATATTAAAAGAGAAGAAATGCAGAAACATCATTTAGATAAATGGAGAATAAAAGCCATGAGAAGTGTCTTTTTTCTTGATGGGTTTCATTTTTGATTTGTGTTTATCTACACCTTGCAATTTGAGGCCTCAAACAGAGAGATATGGGCACAAGAGGATAGGGGCAGGCTGAATCCTTGATGTTCCCCAACCATTTAACCTGTAGTTTCTATGAGGACCAGTTAATTTTTATTCGAGTTTTCCATTAAAATTTTCATTCATCAGCCAATGTATTATTGATAGTCTAATCTGACTTCATTTAATTGATTGGCTAATTTGATCATCTAATTTAACTAAATTATCAAATTGACTAACTTGTCCAAACCACTATTTGTCTTGCTATCATAGAAACCCAAGTATTTATTTATTTAAAAAAATTCTTTTCTGTTTATTTGATTTGATTTTAGCATCTTGATGAGAAGAAATTCAACAAGAAAATTCCATGATATAAATATTTACCAATGCTACAAAGTTACACTGTGATGTTAATGCATCAGCAATTCAGTTAGAAAGATCTACTTTTATGCATTCTCACTCTATAAAAGAATGTGTCTGGATTTTTTAAAAATTCACAAGAAAAGAATTCTAGGTTTTATAAGACTGCATCTATAACTCTGTTATCTATTTTATAACCTATTTAAACTATGTGTAGATATATTATCAGATTTATTGAAAAGAAAACTAATTATTTACTGTTATTTCCTCCAAAGATAACTTTAAATAAATTAATGTTTTAGAAACATTTCAATACAGTTGTATTTCAAAAGAACAGATCAAAGACTACATAAAATTAACTTCATCTTAATATATGTAGAAGTCACCTACCATAGGCCAGTATTTGAAAACTGAAATTTGAAAATCCAATTGGCATCAATGGGTAATATTAGATTAAAATAATTTCTGAAGCTATGGAGACAGTCATGTGACTGGATGATTTTTTTCATATGATGACTGTAATTAATAAATGAAATAAGTTTGCCAAAAATTGGCTCTAGAGATAAATTAAAAGCATAATCCTTTCTTCACTTCAGTATTTATTTTGGTCTTCAGATTGACATCTGCCTCTGGTTTTTCCTGTTAGTGGAATTGCTGCACTGTCGCACATTTCAGAGCCATCGGTGAGCCCAGGGCTCATAGGCTTCACTGCTCAGTGGTCTCCTCTATAACTAAAGGTACTGGATAGAGGGGTATTTTCCGATGGAAATGGTATGCCAGCCACTAATACGTGATTTAATCTTTTATGATACATGTATTAAAATGCTCACACAAGGGATATATTTAGCTTTAATAATGAATTTTATTTAACCCAAATTAAGTAAAATATTAAAATTTAAGAACCAAATTAATGTAAAGTATATAATGAGAAGAGAGTACAGTTAGTCATATGCAGTCAATGTACACAAAGAGACAGTTTCCTGAGAGATAGATCACAGAGCTGGATCAAGTGCTGCGCCTCCCTATGGTTTTGTTAGGTATTGCACAGCAAATGAATGTGACAATAAGAGGTCTTTGCTGCTTTAGAGTTTATTTCTTCATGATTCTTTATTCAATTCTCAGGTTGAAATTTTCTATTTTTGACAGTACTGAAAAGTGAGGAAAGGACTTTGATGCTGGAAACACAAAATGGGAACATCATGTAAGTTAAAAAGTCACAGAACCCAAGAATGAATGAGTTAAGCAAAACTTCTATTGGCATGAGACATTCCCTAGTATAAAAAAGGATGGACTATTTTACAGATACTCTTCTCAAAATGAATACTTTTGTTGTTGTCGTTGTTTTGAAAGAGGGTCTTGCTTTGTATTTAATGCTGGCCTGGGCCATGAACACACTGTGTACCCAGCTAGACTAGCCTCAAACTCCTCACGATCCTTGAGCTTCAGCCTCCCGAGTGCTGGGATTACTGGGGTGCACCACCACACCTGAACTCAAAACTAATTCTTGCAGGGTTGTTATAGACCCTTTTGTTCAGGCCAGTTTCTTGAGACTAGTAAAGATGTAGTATGATATTGGCATGAATAATATATCAGAAAAACAAACCAACAACTAGAAAACTTATCTGGGTTGAGAACAGCACAGATATTCATACTTACATTACCTAAATTCTGAGTTTATGTTTGTCACCAGATAATGGAGTTGCTGATTCCTCTCTGTGTCATTGAGATGGTTTATAGACATGAAGCACCTTACCAGAGAGTGGCTACCATTACCAGCAACTGTCTTTCCACAGTAATGATTGCAAAATATAATCGCTTTTTTCCTTCTTCATTTTTAGAGAGTTATCCCAGGTTCAAGAAAAGAAAAGATCACCAAAAGTCATAATAAAAGCTGTTCTTACAAAGTAATTTTATTTCTATGTCCAACAATCATCTATCAAGAAGAGTTATAAAATTGTTATGGCCAAATTATTTGATAAAATAAAAAGAAAGTAACAACATCATCATCGTCATGGAAGGCTGGGTCCTGATGCTTCCAGGAACCAATCCTTACTCTTCTGTTCTTTGTGCCCCTGGTGAAAAGAATTCAGTCAAGATACACAGGCTGTGTGGAGGAAGCATTGGAAAGTGGATGTGGAGAGAGTCAGGCCTTGAGAGGAGACCGCAGTGCCAGGTAGGCAGCTGTACTAATTCAGGTTGGACATCTTCTCACACACAGGTTTAGAGAATTCTGATGATTATAATTATGAAGTTTATCGACAATTTTCTCAGCAGTCACTTTGGAATTGCAAATGTCTTCTTTGCTTTTTTTCTAATGTTCCCTCAGGGGCCTTGATCATATAAGAAATTAGCCAAGAATTTTGCCGGAGTTCTAATCTAAATCAGGCCTCCGCCCAAGCAGGGAGATATTTAAAGAATGTTTCCTTCCTGATATCACTGGCACACAGGTCATGGCAACTAGTAATGCTACATGCCTTGTTCCAAAAGCAGGCCTTGTGGCCTTGGGTCTGAGACCTGATAAATAATTATAAGTTTATACTGAGGCATTTGTTCCTTCATTTAACAACAACTGGTAAAACATGCTGTTTTGGACACCACTTTGTCCCTCAGGCCTGTTAATGTCTAATTATTTGTTTCACAACCATTGTGCTACTAAAAAGCTGTAACACCATTTTTCTATCCACTGAATAAATAAGCTGAGAAGTAGCAAAAACCAAGTAGAATCTGGCCTGCCTTTTCCTATATTTAAAGTTTCCTTCTAAATGCATTAAGTTGAATAAATTCTGGGAAAAAAATCTACAGCATATCAAGATAGAGCCTTAATTTGTAATATTCTATCAATACTACATTGTTGATCATGAGCAAATATACTTCATTCCAAACATGGAGTCGGAGATTTATAAACTTGCATGCAAACCTAGATCTTTCTGAATTCAAATTTTGTCCTTTTATTTTACTACTCACAGTTCAGTTATCAAGTAAAATGTTTCTACAAACTTGTATGATCTAGTAGGTAAGAGTAATCTATATACACACAAAAGAGTTAACTAACATTGCTAAGTACTAAAAGAATGAGTTGGAGAATTGAGAAATTTCAGAAAAATAGAAAGTTTCTTTCTTTCTTTCTTCCTTCCTTCCTTTCTTCCTTTCTTTCATACTGATAATTAAATCCAAGGTAAGCCAAGTACACAACTAGCCTTATTTTTTTCATTTTACTTTTTTATTTTCAGATAAAGTCCCACTAAGTAGCTCAGACTGGCCTCAAGCCTTAGCCTCCTAAATACCAGTGGTTACAGGCAAGTACCACAATACAAGGTCCAGAAAGATATTTTTAAAACTGGCAGAATAGGTCCTCCCTACACCCTGCCCCTTTGCCCGGGGCAGCCCCGCGGTGGCTGCTCTGATCCCGGCCTGGGTTGAGTGTGCCACCAGCAAGTTCTGCCGGCCGTGCGGCTTGGGACTTCGCCAAGAGACCGGTAGGAGTTTGTGTCCATCTCCCATCAGCCACGGACATTCGGGGCGTCCCTGGGGTCCTGCCTACCTGCTCCCCACCCACTTACTGGGAGCAGCTTGGCGGAGGCTGCTCCAGACCTGGCTTGGGTCCGGGGAGAGCTCAGCGAACACCACCTAGCTGTGCACCTTGGGATCGGGCAACCAAACCCATAGAAATTGGCGCCCAGCCCCCATCAGCCACAAACGTCCAGGGCACCCTCCCTACACCCCGCCCCTTCCCCCAAGGTGGCCCAGAGGCAGCTGCATTGAGCCTGGCCTGGGTTGAATGTGAGACAGGCAAGTTCTGCCTGGCCATGCAGCTTAGGACTTCACCAAGAGACCGGTAGGAATTTGTGCCATCTCCCATTGGCCATGGATGTTTGGGGCGTCCCTGGGGCATTGCCTACCTGTGCCCTGACCACTCACCCAGAGTGGCTTCTCTGGGCCTGGCTTAGGTTGGAGGTGCGACTAGCGAATTCCACCTAGCCATTCAGCTTGGGACTTTTCCAGGAGCCTGGTGGGGGTTTGTATCTGTCTCCCATTGGCCTGGGCCATTCGGGCATCTCTGAGGTACTGCCTAGGCCCAACCCATTCACGCAGAGTGGCCCGGCAGCTGCTTCTCTGGGCCTCACTTGCTTTGGGGGTGTGCACAGTGAATTCCACCTGACTGTGCGGCTTGGGACCTTGCCAAAAGACAGCTAGGAGTCTGCACCCCTTCACCATTGGCATGGGAAGTTCGGAGCTTCCCTGGCATCCTGCCTGGGATTTGCCCAGACACTGCCCAGCAACAGAACAGCCACAGTGGTAGTCTTGGCTGGAGCTGAAGGAGTGCATTGTGAGTATAACCTAGCCTTGGCACCTCAACTGTGCGAGTAGGATTCACCAACCACAGTGGAATACAGGAAAATGACAAAACAAAAGAGCAAAATGCAATCTTGCACCTCTAGTCCTTCTAAAACAAGACACAGACACAGAAGAAAATAT
>RJWT010046053.1:0-11526 GCA_004365215.1 Cuniculus paca | reverse complement strand
TCAAAACAAAACAAAAGTCTGAGAAATGGTCCCAGTTTACAGAAGCCTAAAGAGATAATAACTGAATGCAAGGCACTATTCTAGATAGGGTGCTGGTATAGAAAAAGAACCCTAGGTAAATACTAAAGAAACTTTAATAAAATATAAACTTTAGTTAATAAGTCTCATTGACTGCAACAAATGCACCATATTACTATAAGAGATGCCTCTCCATGAGTAGTGTCAGTCCTGTTGAAAAATTTAAAAGAAACTGGTTTATGGTATACAAGAATTGTATACTAGCTCCAAAATTTTTCTGTGAATCCAAATTATTCCTAAATGTAAAGAAAAGCAGAAATAATGGGGCTATTTTCAACTTTGACCTTTAATTTATATATTGACATTCATTTCCTCAAGAAATTCACTTAACATGTTTCATCAAGAATCTGTTGAATTAATGTAAGGCACAAATTAAATACTTACATCATGGTCTAAATCACATCCAGGTATTTTGTTTAGTTCATCAGGGAATAAATCCTTTTAATTGGATTAGATTACTGGAGACTTACTACTCATCGCCCCACCAACATGGCGGTTCTAAGAAAAGAACTGGGTTTCTGTATTAGAAACAGTGTGGAGACCCATGTGGTCTAAATATGAGTTGAAGCCATGAAGTGATTTTGACACATGGAGATGCACAACCTTGACCTTCAAACTTTTTGGAAATATGAATGATTGCTGAGAGCTGCAGGGGAGACTCAGCAGGATTGAGGAATGTTAGTGAAGTATGCCTTTTAAAAAGCCATTGCTGTTGTAGGAAGAAACCACAGTTATTAATGATGAAATACTGTAGAGAAAATTTTTATAATATAAACAATTCTTCCTCTTCTAAACGTCCCTTTTGAAATCTTGAGAAACACTGTAAAGAAACACTGAAGGTCAGAGCATCAGTGATGTCAGGAGAAAGTAAAGTTGCCTTGAGATGCAGGCAAAGTGTTGCCCCAGTGGCTTGTTCTTAAACTTCAGTGGCCTTAATAGATGATGGCACCTCCTTAGGCAAACAGATCGTATGCGCATCACCAGAATTTTTAAATCAACTTTTACATTCTTAAAATTGCTCCAAAACATCCCATTATGAGGTGTAACTCTATCTGGAATCCTTGGGAATCTTCACCTTTCACTATTCATGGGGCCAAATTCCATCAGAGAATTGCTGACCAATTAGAACTCAATTGAGGGAGGTTGTACCGAGGGCAGGTAGATGTCATTTGACTGGAGTAGCTCTTTGGAGTGCTTGGACTTAAGGAAACAGCAGGGAAAGCATACAGTGAGACAGTGAACAATATAATTCTAAATAAATGTTAAAATCAGTTTGTCAGTTACTAAAACAGAAATACCAATCTGCTGGAGTTTTGATTGTAATTGTGTTGATTTTATATGAATTTAAGGAGACTTAATGTCTTAATATTTAGTTCTACAAGCTATGAACATGCTATATTTTTTCACATTTTTAAGTTCCCATAAATTTCTTCCAATAAGTCTGTAGTTTTCAGTGTACAAGTTTATTCTTAGTTAAACGTACCACTAGATAGTACATACTCTTGAAACTATTATGAATGGAATATTTGAAAACTTATTTTCCAAATGTTCAATGCCAATATTTAGAAATTCTATTGAGTTTTGTTTACTTTATTGACTTTGCATGCTGGGACCTTGCTAAATTCCTTATTAATTCTAGTAGTTTTTCTGAAAATTTCTTAGAATGTTCCTTATATATAAACATATAGGCTGAGGATAAAGACAAAGTTACTTTTTCCTTCCCAATCCATGTTTCTTTATTTTATTCACAGAGCTTTTCTGGCTAGGAACACAAGTGTAATATTAAGTAGGCACAGTGAGAGAGGATGTCCTCTCATGTGTCCAACTGTTCAGGGAAATCATTCCATCTTCCATCATTCAATACATTAACTGCTATTGTTAAAAGTACACATTATCTGAGTAAAGAAATTCCGTTCTATTCCTAACTTGTTGGGAAATTTTTATTATGAAAGGGTATTTTAAATTTGACTAAATGTTCTCTTTAGCATCCATTGAACTACATGGCTATTCCTCTTATTCTCTTAATAGAATAATTTTAAACAATAATTTTAAACATTTTGAGCTATCATGTTTTTATTCTTTATTCTGGTATGTTAACTTTATGCAGGAAGTTTTAAAAGTTAATTCAACCTTGTACTCTACAGAGGATCCAGGCTTTGCCATAATTTATTTTCTTTTATAAGTTACTGGATTCATTTTCTTACTATCAAGTAATTGTTTCCCTAATCGCCTAAAGAATATTATTTCAATGCTTGCTTTCTTGTACTCTGTAGATTGGATCTCAGTATCAATTTCTAGCTGTGCATTATGAGATAAAAACTATTAATCTTCTGTTTTCTAAAAATTGTACAGAATTACTATTATTTTTCTATTAATACTGGATAGACTTCAGCAATAAGATTTGCTGTTTCTCAAGTATCCTTGATAAGAAATATTTTAGTATACAAATTAAAGATTTTAAATTGGTAAACTATTCAAATTTTTACCCCTTGAATTTTTTTTATAATTCGTACCTTTGTAGGTATTTATTAATTCTTCAAGTTGTCAAAGTTCACTTATAACGTCTTTTTACTACCTTTAAAATTATGATGTAGTATGTATATGTACCAGTTCCCCAGATGAATGCAATTATATGCATTATAAAGATATACCAACAATAAAAATTACCAAAACAGGAAAAATATTTTGAGACACTGTACCATAATAGTTATGAGTATGAGCTTTGGAATAATAAAGCTCTGAGTTTAAATCCAAAATCCACTGCTTTCTAGTCAGGCACTTAGCTCTCTGATCCACATTCTCCTCACTTGCAGTAGAAGCAAATAGCAGTACTTATCCGTTTTTAAAATTTTTTATTTTGACGTAATCTCAAGCTTAAAATGATTGCTAGTGCTTACCCCATTACAAAAGAAAAATGTGTAGAATCATTAGATACATCTCCTTCACAGTTTAATTTCATAACTTAAGAATCTGTTTTTGGACTCTCCATATCTCATGAGTTGATTTAGATATTTATCAATATTTTTGTTCTTTTCTGGTAATTAGCTTTTGGACTTACTGAGAGACATATTGCTTTCAATTTTTTGTTTCTCTCAATTCTGCTCTTATCTTTTCAGGTTATTTTTGATTTAATTAGTGTTTAATTTGCCCTTCCTAGTTTCTCGAGGTGGAAATTACGTCTTTGATTTTTAGATCTATCCCTTTTCCTAACAAGTGCACAATGAGCATACAAATGTAAAGATCTCCTTTCAAACTTTGCTTTAGCTTTCTCTCACATCCTTTGATATCTTAGACTTTTACTATTATTAATTTCAAAATCTTTTGAATTTCCTTATTTTATTCAGAAGGTTTTTGCTTAATTTCTATCTGTACAAACATCTTTGAATGTTTCCATTATATATTTTCAATTTAATTCTGCTCTGTCAGAGAAGATACTCAGGTTTTAGACATTTTGATTTCTTGAGACTTTTTTCATGGTTCAGGGCATGAACTATATTGATAAATTTTCCTTTGGTAGTTAAAAAAGTGTGTACTATGCTATTTTGCATTATGGAAAGGTCAGTAGGTCAAAATTGGTTGTATTGTTCCCAATATTCTTATCAATTTGATATGAATATTTAAATTTATTTTTATCAATTTTTAACAGAGGAATATGGACAGTTGCAAGTTTTTCCACATAAATATTGGAGCTTCAAATTAGGTGGGTGTGTATTTAGGACAGTTAAGGTTTTGAGTGAAAATAACTTTGATCATTAAGGTTTTGTAATTTATTATTGAAATTATTTCTTGTTCTGACATCACTTTGTCTGATATTAATATAATTACTTCAATTTTCCTTTATCAGTATTTGCATAATGTAGCTCTTCCCATCTTCTCATTTTTAACTTATCTATGCTTTTATATTTGTAGGGAGCCATTAAAGCTGGAGATTGATCACATGTGTGGGGCCAAAGCAAGACCAGCCCTAAAAACACACAGTCTAAAACAAGTCAGGTAAACAAGTTGTTGCAGCTCAGAGAAGGCAAGGGGCCCAGGTCAGCTAGGCAAACAAGTTGCTAGGCAACTGGGTGAAATTGACATCTTCCTTTTGAGTGAATAAATAACCCTTCTACAGTGGTTGAGCAGTTCCTTTACTTCTATCAGGAGAGTAAGGGCTCCACCTGACCCCAATTTTTGTCTCTTCTTTATTTTCTTATCCTCTCATGGTCTTTCACCCCAGGATCCTCAAGAGCCACATGCATCATGGCAATATTAAATGTGGGTTTCTTGGAAGTAGCTTATAAGTAGAGAAATACATGGTAGCCTGTCCAGTTTGACATGCCTTGAAGAGTCATTAGACTCCTTATATTGGGTTATAATTATTAATATGGTCACAACTCCATCTTGCTAGATGATTGCTATTTGCATTAAATACTCTTTGCTCCTCTTGCTTTTGGCTGTAGATTATCTTTAGTATTGCATTTAATATTTATTATTGTAGTCATAATGTATTAGTTTTTCCTCACTGTGACAAAATACCTGGAAAATTCTACTTAAGGAAAGAGATTTAGTTTTCTTCATGGTTGCAGGGGTTTTATTCTGTGATCACTTGGCTTCATTGCTTCTAGACCAATGCAAGCAGAAACGTCATAGTGGGAAGGTGTGGAGGGAAAATGCTCACCTCATGGCAACCAGGAAGTAGAGAAAGAGGGAAGGAGCCAAAGAGGAAGAGGCTAAAGAAAAGCATTTTACCAGTGATCTCCTTCCTCCACCAGGACCCCACTGCTAACTGCCCTTTGAGCTGTGAATGCATCAGTGAATCTCTTGCTGAAGAGATTCCACCACTCATGATTCCATCACTATATAGACCTCATCTCTGAACATTATTGCTTGGAATCAAACCTTCAACAGAATGAGCCTTTTGGAGAACATGTTTGATATCCATAATAAACAGCATATCCTTTGATTAATTTGTAATCATTGGTTATTTGAGAAATACAAATTAAAACAACACTGAGACTCCATAGCACTTCAGAAAGAATGGTTACCACCAAGAAATTACCATTAATAAATGCTGGAGGGATTTTGGGGACAAAGCAACTCTTCTCCACTGTTGATGGGAGTGTAGACTGGTGAAACTGCTGTGGAAATCAGTGTGGAAATTGCCTTTAAAATTAAGATTAGAGGTTCCACTCAATCCAGCTATTACCCTTCTAGGTGTCTTCACAGAAGAATTAAAAACATCATACCACAGCAATATATGCCCACCCATGTTTATAGCAGCACAATTTGTAATAGCTAAATCTTAGGAACAACCCAAATGCCCATCAACTGAAGAATGTGTAAAAAGGTGCATTTTTTTAATTAATAGACTACTACTCAGCCATTAAGAAGGATAAGCTTAAGACTTCTATAGGTAAATGGATGCAAATTGAGACCATACTCTTAAGTGAAATAAGTCAGACTCACATATGTAATTATTATATAGTCTCACTAGTGTGAGAAGCTGAACAAGTAAAAAAGTTCCAAAATGTATAATACATACTGTGAATTGAGAAGAAACTGTTCAAAAGAAAAATGAAACTGATGGGAGAAAAGGAAAAGGAAAGTGTATTGTCCTCAACAGTTCTTGAGGTAAGAACAAAAATGCTTTTTAAAAACATATAAATCCAATATTGTGAAAATGGCCATACTCCCAAAACTGTTATACAGATTTAAAGCAATCCCAACCAAAATACCATTAGCATTCCTTAAAGATCTAGAGAAAACGCTCCTAAATTCATTTGGAAACAGAAGAGACCTAGAATAGCAAACACAATCCTGGGCAACAAAAGCAAGACAGGAGGCATCTCAATTCCTAACTTGAAGTTATACTACAAAGCAACAGTGATAAAATTGGTAAGGTACTGGCATAAAAACGGACCTGAGGATCAATGGAACAGATTAGAAGATGCAAGCACAACTACAAAGGCGCTCAACCACCTTATATTTGACAAAGGGGCTAAATATGTTCACTGGAAGAAAGATAGCTTCTTTAATAAATGGAGTTAGAAAAATTGGCTTTCCACATGTTGAAGACTGAAACTAGACCCATGTCTATCACCATGCATTAAACTAAAGTCAAAATAGAACAAAGATCTGAATATTAAAATAGAAACACTAAATCTACTGGAAGACGAGGTAGGTAAAAATCTTCACAAAACACGGGTGGGCAAAGAGTTCATGAACAAAATGCAAACCGCATGGGAAGTACTTCAAAGAATCAACAACTGGGAACTCATCTTATTAAAAAGCTTTTGCACTTCAAAAGAAATCACCAACAGAGTGAAAAGAAAGCCCATAGATTGGGAAAGAATTTTAGCAAGCTGTCCTTCAGACCAAAGACTTATATCTAGAACATAAAAAGAATTGAAAAACAGCAGGCCCCCCAAATTCAAAGACCCAACCCAAAAATGAGCATCTGAGATGAACACGCACTTCTCAGATGAAGAAATGCAAACAGCAAATAGATACATGAAGAAATATTCAACAGCACTGGTCATTCGAGAAATGCAAATTAAAACAACATTGAGATTCCATCTCACTCTAGAAAGAATGGCTGCCATCAAGAAATCAACCAGTAACAAATGTTGGCCAGTCTGTGGGGAAAAGGAACACTTCTCCACTCTTGGTGGGAGTGTAGACTGGTATGGCCACTGTGGAATTCAGTATGGAAATTCCTCAGAAAACTGGAATTGGAAATCCCATTCAATCCAGCTATTCCCCTTCTGGATATTTTCCCAGAAAAATTGGAAATGTCATGCCACAGCGATATATGTGCATTGGAAATGACCCAAATGCCCATCAACCACAGAATGGATAAAAAAGATGGGGTATTTTTATACAATGGAGTATTACTCAGCTATAAAAAAAGACAATCTTGAGGATTTTATAGGTAAATGGAGGCAACTTGAGACTATACTCATAAGTGAAATAAATCAGACTCATTTGTAAATATCGTATTGTCTCTCTAGTATAAAAACTAAATAACAATAAAAAGTGAAAGAGTAGTAAGATCCAAAATGTACAAAAGATATTGTAATAATGAAAGGGAAAGAAAGTGCTCAAAAGGAAAGAACAACTGGGATAGGGGAAAGGAGAAAAGGAAAAAAGGAAAAGATTATATGTATGTAGGTATACATATATAACTGTATGTATGTGTATGCATGCAAGATACATAACTATACTACTAATCTCTGTTAATTCATCAGAACGAACAGTTTGTGCTGTGATTGTTCGATTATTTGATCGTTTTTATGCCTAGATCTTGTAACCTGAGCAACTACTTCTAAGATAGCAATATGGAATATATTAACTAGTATTGATTTCTTACTGTTGTTTTGTTTTTATTTTGGTTTTTTTTGAAATTCTGTATTATTTCTATCTTTTTTTCTGTTTTGTTTTTTTAAAATAAAATTTAAAAAACATATAAATTGAATCTAAGTGGTCAATAAAGTTAAACACTTGGCATTAGATTACATGTATTCATACATACTGATTAGTTAGAATTCAGTTAAAACTGAATAAGGATTTTTTCCCCTGGTTCATATCCAAAATACACTAGAATTGAAAATAACTGATTCTGTCAGTAAATTCACTCAGTTAGATTATCCTTCGAGAGACAAAACTGTGGCTGAATGTGTTAAGAATGTGTTTTGTTCCCTATTTCAGTTTTCCACCTCTTGTAAAACGTTGCGTCCCCTGCTGTTGTTTGCAGTCTCTTCACAGCTGACATAAGTACATGCGTTACATGGCTTCTGATTAATAGGGATATCCTACAGCGCAGCTTCACTTACCATGGGGTACATTAAACAGTGTTTTCATTGCCTAAGTCACCCAGCTTTTGTGTTATATGCTATTAAGTACTACCTCTTTCCAGCACTTTGAGGTACTATCATTACCAAAAGAGGCAACTAGGTGAAGTTTATGATTTTACTCAGAAGCTTGAACAGAGACACCGACTGCTAGTTGGCAATAACATAATTTATGCCTAGGGAGCCTACTGAAAAATGCTAATTTCAGTTCAACGTTTTAAATTTCCACAGAGCCATTTGACTGTAGACCTCTGGGTAACCACAACCACAATCACTGGCAATAGAAATGATTGCAACACTGACAAATGAAACTCAATCCCTAGGAGCATTCGTTTTGTAATATTGCTTTGCGTGTGACATTTTGCTGCTTAAGGAAAGCAGGGCTATAATTTTGGTTTTTTTTTCTCTATACATTTAAAACTGACAAAAATTCTCCCTCTTGTTCATTTTTTGGTGTAAGTTTTAATAAATGCAATAGATGCAGTCATTTCATCTATATTTTGTATAAACTAATCCTCATTTGTAACTATCACTCTTAACATTCTACCTTGATTCATTTACATGGAAGTTACTCTTATTGAAATCCATTTTAGTTGAACCAATCAAAAGAGTCAAGGCCTTAGAGATAGACAGAAAATGAGAAAAGGGTATGATTAGCCAAGGAGGAAACTAAAAGTCACGTTAACCTGTCATAGCAAATCAAGCACAATGTAGGTCTCCCAACCCATAGGTTCTAGATCACAGCTGCCAAATGCACTTGCCTATGGCGAGCCATCCTGACTGCGAAGTCATATTCATCCAATACTATGCTAAGCCCACCTGCACATCTGCTGAGTGGAAGTAAAATAGCTGAGAGTTTATGAAAGAATCAAAGAAAGAATCACTACATTTATGTATGTGATTCTTTATCAAAGAATCAAAGAATCACTACATTTATGACCAAATCAACCCTTCTGAATACCACAAGGTAATATTTAGCAAAGTACCAAGTGGAAAAACTTATGGGGAGCAAGAATGATCAGCATGGAATGAAAACATTTTTACAAGTGATATGAGTTATATGGTATAAAATAATTGAAGAAAAGCGATGCATAAATGGGTAAAATTAAAATGGAAAGAGGGAGAATTGGTGACAGAACTTTAGAAAGCAGAGTAAAAACAGAAAGTTTAGTAGTGTTTAATTATATATTATGGGTTGTTGTTTTTTTTCTCGGTATATTGAGTAGATGTAGCAGTAGTAAAATAATTCACTAGATGCCTTATCCCATACTGATTCTTCTTAGTGACTTTTTGACATGAACCAGTAGTTAATCATCACAAGAAAGTGCAGGCTAGTTAAAATGCAGACAATATAGTAAGCTCGGTCTCTGAAATCCTAATATACTGCATGTTTACTCTTCAATACATTAAACTCAGTATTTTCTTTTTAAAGATGAGAACATCTTCAGTTACCTACTGGTCACTTTTAGAGGAGGTGTAAGCAAGTTAAACAGTGGTGAGTCTTACCCTGGGGCACATTTTCATTATCCTCCTCTTCCTGCCGAGGTCTCTCTCAGGCAAGAACGGTTGAGAGTAAATTTGGAATTAGGGAGAACAGAGAGGAGAATCATCATTCCTTGTCTTAAGAGCTTTAGGTTAAACATCAGGCCAATTCGCCTTTGATTTTTTCTCATCTGTGAAAAATAACGACCTTTTCATTTGCCTAGAAAGGCCTCCTTAAGGGCACTGCATTATAGCTGTGCATGTTCTATTGATAAGGAATCAAGTTTTGTTTTCTGCTTCTGGAATAATGTCCCCTTTATTCAAAAACTAGATGTTAGCAACTGTATGCATTTCTTGTTTTTGCTTTGTCCAGACATCAATTTAATAACCACACATTGTCAACGATATATCTAAACTCGCAAATAACACACTGATGAGTGAACACAGGTCTTCTTTAGGTACAGTACCAGGTTCTTCAGTAAAGACATGTGTTTTAGTCACCTCATCATTGCATTCTTTTCAAGATCTCAAAGGAGATGGCTTTAATGGCAGAGGAGTCAATGAGTAATCTTTAGTTCATTTTATAGACCGAGGCCAGATGATCCTCTTTCCATAAAGGACAAAGACTACATGCAGTACTGACTCTGACAAGGCCTCAGTGATTCCTGTGAATAAATCTGAATGAATTCATGCAATAGTTTTTTAATTTCTGAAAATTATCAGTTCAGAAATCACCTAGTAAGTCCTTGCTCCAATAAAAGGATCTTAAATGGAAGATTTTCTTCTCCCTTTCAGTTCCTCTCTTAATTCTATCAAAGTGCTTCTTGAATCTGAATGAGGTGCAGACAAACCTCACATACAACAGCCAGGGGAATTCAAACCAAAGCATTTATTATGCTCAAGAGCCACAGCTGACACCCAGGGCTGCCAAACCCAACAGGGCTTGCACAGACTGCTCGTGGTTTTCATAAGCATTGATTGCAGCCAAAATGCTGTTTTGTGAGCTGAATCTTGATTCGATTGCCAAGTGACCAGTGTGAACTTTCCATCAGTGTGAGGCTTTATTGAGCTTATTTATGGCTTTTCGGGTATGGGCTTCTTAGGTTGTGCAAATATGTAACATAAACATGAAAATTTCCTTCCAAATTACTGTCAAGGAAGACGGTGCTTTGTTTTGTTTTGTTTTGTTTTGTTCTGTTTTGCTTTGTTTCATTATATATTGTCTTCATGAATCCTAATCAATCCTTCTACAGATTTGGGGATATGAATAAAGTAGTTTTTAATCTATAAAGAGAATCGTTTCACTGCATTTTTTCCTACCACAAAAATAATTACTTGCAGTAGAGCAGTATAAATTATAATGAATTTTCCACATACCATATTGTAGAATAGATAAAAAATAAAATAAAAAAGAGTCCAAGACCCAAAGGAATTTAAAGCACAAAGTTCTGCACGGAGATACTGGAAACAATGCAGGACTTCACCATAGCAGCAGAACTTGACCCTAATTGAAACTCCCTGAGGAGGCTCGTTACTCCAGTATCTATCTAACAAGCTTGTAAAAGCTATGTGGTGTCACTCATCTTGCCAGCAGCCTGCAGTACCTGCTATTCCCTGAAATTCAGTCTCATTGATATGAATTGTTTTTAATAGGAAAAGGAAAGATTACGTGGAGGTAATATTTCAGATGATGTTCTTTCCACTAAGATTTGAATCTGTTTAGAGGAGACATGTTCCCCTCTCCTAACTGTCTGTCTCTGCTAAGATGGTGAGAAGCGCTGAGAAAGAGACTGAGAAGCAGATGCTCCTATTTTGAGTACTGACTCCAAAAGAAGGTTATTACAGGCATGTACGCCCTTCGACTTTGCAAAGTGAAGGAGGCACAGCCAGGCCAGTATGGTGGCCCATGCTTGTAATCCGAGCCCTCTGGGAAGCTGAGGCAAGAGCGTCTCCAGTTGGAACTCAGACTGGGCAGCTTAGCAGCTTCGTGAGACCCTGTTTCACACTGAAAAATACATAAAATAAAAGGTTGGGCATGTAGTTTACCGTGAAAGCCCTGGGACCAATCCTCATAACCACAAACGAAAGAGCAGAGAGAGAAGAGGCAAGGTGGGGGTGGAGGTCATAAAGCAAA
>RJWT010046052.1:0-11528 GCA_004365215.1 Cuniculus paca | reverse complement strand
AAAAAAAAAAAAGAAAAGAAAAGAAAAGAAAAAGAAAAATGTTTGGTGTAGAGGATCTTATGATGGTCTTAGACAGCATGCTTCCTGGTCTTTACTCTGTTGCTGAGAGTTATTGGAGACTATTCTAAACTTCTAGTTTTGTGCTTGCTTCAGTATCACATATACTAAATTAGTAGTTTCTATTTTTACTTTTATTTTTCAATCTCCTGTGTCTTTCTGATCTTCCTTAGGAAAGACTATGCTCAGCGTATTTTCTGGGAAAGGTCTTTTCAAATTTCCACAGAGGTCTGAACTATTACTGGCTTTCAATATAGCAACGCTGTAAGAAGGGAGGGTTCCTTCTCCACCACAAAAACACAAAGAAGAGGAAGAAGAAGAAGAAGGAGAAGGAGAAGGAGAAGAAGAAGAAGACAAAAAATAAGGAAACTCTACTGAGTATAGATAAACAAAATACTAACACAAATTATTTTGTAAATTTCTCCAAATTTTACTTTTCTTACTATGTTAGATAATGCTACTTTGAGGATTAGCAGAAAAACAGGAAGATAGGCAGGATTTTAAGCATGATTAGGGAAAAAAGCTTTGAAGGAATGAAACAAGATAATAAAGCAAATAAAAACAAAAGTTCAAATACATTAAAAGAAAATGTAGTCATCTTTCCTTTAGAGAATTTCACTAGGTCTCTTATACGTAGTAAAAAGAGGAGTTATTCTTCTCTGTTCCTCTTTTATTCAACAGTGCTTCTTGTTCTTACTTAAAAAATTACATTCCTTCATGTCAAAGACTATAGTAACAGACTCTGAATAATATAGAAATTTGAAAATTCCATTTTTAAAGTTTTAAAAGGTAAACTTCACAATAAAGTGAAAATAACCTTTTCGTTTCTAATGGCCAGTAAAGGCATCATAAATAATATATTGAATTAAAACTGGTAAGTTGTTAAGTTTGTCACCTTTCTATTGGCAAGTACCTTGGCACCAGATGGAATTCCTTAAATAAATATTCTGGTTTACTATCTCATAGAAATTGTTTTGTTATTTCAAAAAAAAACTATATTAAACTATAATGTGTAAACAAGTAATGGAGTTTGGAAAGAAAATCTCAAGAAAATAGTATTTACACCTCCATAGCATCTGAAGGACTTCAGGTGGGCCAAAAAAGTTGAGGACACTGGTGAGAAAACACAACAGATTTATCCATATCCTTTTACTCTTCAGGGTAAGAGTCAGAAACACTAGAAAAAAATGGAGGAAAGCCTGTTGGAACCCTGGAAGTCACTCACCTCTATGGGTTCCTTCTGTGGAGTATCCTTCTTAAGGCCCACTCAGTCTTCTTTTGGCCCAAATGGATCCCTCTTAGGAATCAGGGAGTGAGATGAGAAAGTAAGCAGTGATCTCCTTATTTATGTACAAAAATGTATTAAGCTTCATTAACAAATATTGTTATTACACTACCTGGTACTGTTCTCTCTTTTTTTATTTTGAAAAGAATACAACCAAACAAAATAAAACACAGTAGAGTCAACCACAACAAAACAATAAACATGGTACATGACTTCTGAACAGGGTAAAAGGCAATCAGTAATGGCTACCATAATGCCTCTTGTTATCTTCAATCTAACTGCCCATACCATCAGGGATAAATAAAATCAAACAAAATGGAACAAAATAAAGCCAGTAAAAAATAAAAACAAAACAAAACAAGCAAAGCAAAACAATACAATGTAAGCAACACAATTTCAAGATAGTAGTAAAACAGCAGAGGCTACCATAATACTTCTTGTTATCTTCAGAATAGTTGCCTACACCTTCAGACATAATACAATCAAACAACATGGAATAGAGTAAAATCAATCAAAACAAAACAATGAAAGCAATACAAGGTTTCAAAAGAAAACAATTGGAAATTCACAATGACTGCAATTATATATCTTGTTACCTTCAAAATAGCTGTCCATGCCATCAAGTACAACAAAATCAAACAAATCAGAGTAAAACAAAACTAATCAGAACAATGAAGACAATATGAATTTCAAATCATGATAATAGATTAACAGTGGTCACTTCCTTCCCATTTTAGATAATTCCTCCCCCTTGACCTCTCCAACATGTATTGTGCATTTTGGATCCCACCAACTACCCCAGTTTGTTGCACTAGAGAGACAACATGAGATTCACCCATGCAACTCCAAACCATCTCATCCATGAGCATGATCTCAAGTTGCCTCCATCCACCTATAAGAACCTTGAGGTTATCCTCATTCATAGCCGAGTAGGCCTTCACCACACAAAATGCCATGTCTTTCTTATCCATTCTGCTGTTGATGGGCAAGTTACCCCAATTTTTTTTCTGGCTCTCTGTCACATAGGGCACTGTTCTCTCTCCCTTGACTCTCAGTCTATGAACCTTCCTTCCAGTCAAATGTGTTTCTTGTATAGAGCATATTGATGGATCCTGCCTCCTGATCCACATTGCCTGTGCTTTTTTCTATTGGTGCATTGAGGCCATCTACATTAATAGTTATGGCCCTCTTGCACTGCATTGTCTCTGCCATGCTATTTTCCTGCCATTGTTTCCCTATTTTATCTCTCCATTCAATCTGCTGCCCCTGCTTGATGGTTCCCCTCTGTCATTGTTCCTGAGACCATGGTCCTTTAATCTCTCTATAGAATGCCCTTTAGTATTCTTTGTAGGGTTGGTTTGGTGGTTATGAATTCCTTCAGTTGTTCTTTGTCATGGAAGTATCTTGTTTTTCCATTAATTCTGAAAGAAAGTTTTGCAGTGTACATCAGTCTGGGTTGGAAGTTATTTTCTTTCAGGACTTGCAATACTTCACTCCAGCCTCTTCTTGCCTTGATGGTTTGTGTTGAGAAGTTTGCCATGATTCTGATGGGTTTCCTTTATAGGTGATCTATTTCTTTTCTCTAACAGCTTTTAATATTCTGTTCTTGTGTTGAATTTCTGGGATCTTGATTATTATATGTCTGGGTGTAGATTTGTTTTGGTTATGGCTAAATGGAGTTCTATATGCCTCACTTATTTGAATGTCACTTCCTTTTTTCATGCTTGGGAAGTTCTCAGAAATGTTTTCTATAAATAGAGTCCTGATGTCATTTATCTTGACCCCTGCTTTTTCACTCACATTTTTAATTCTTAAGTTATGTTTCCTTGAGTTGTCTTGCAGCCATTGAATTGTTACTTTCTGATTCCTTGTTATTTTTAAGAGATCCTTCTTTTTGTGATCACAAGCTACAAACCTGTTTTCAAGGTTTGAAAGTCTATCTTCAGTTTCTTTCAAGTGGTTTTCCCAGCTTTCCATGGAGTTTTTAATTTCTTGGATATCGCTTTGAATCTGTTTCATGCATTCTAAATCTCTTATATTGTTCATTCATGGTTTTCCTCATTTTCTTATGCTCCTCTGTTTTTTTTATCTGTGTCTTCTTTAGAGGTGCTTAGTAATTCTTTTATTATGTTTTTCACTTCTTCTTTTACCTGGGATAGTATTTCTGTTCTAATTTCTTTTGTAGCCTCATGAAGTTGTGTCTTTACTTCAGATGACATCACTTTAGACATTTCAGGTGTGTGACTTTCGATCTCTTCCATGTTTACCTCTCCTGGGCTTGTGCCACTTGGGTTGGATGCCAGAGGCTGCCTTTTCTTTCTTTGTCTTGACATATTCCTGGGTTCTTCCACACATGTGGGTAGTGGGGTCCCAGGCACTTCCAGCATTGGCTACAATTTCTCTGAAGGAAGACTGTTTTTTCTAGCCAGTGCTGGGTATGGGTATCTGGTGGTGGGTGCCTGTGCTTCTGCACTGAGCTGGGTACTGGCCTACAAGGGTCCTTGGAGTTTGCATTGGAGCAGAGCTGGCCAGGGCCTGTGGATCTAAGCTGGTTAGGAACCTACTCAATGTTGTCTGGAATGCACATGGGAGCGGAACTCAGTCCAAGCAGCTTCCATGGTCTGCCCCCAACCTGGAGCTGCTGGAAGAAGCCAGCAGCAGTCCTGGCCCCATGCTTATCCTGCCCAACTCTGAAATAGCTCCCAGCCAATGGGTCTCTCCCCTGGGAGGACTGAGACCCCTGCACTCACTGCCAGCCAGTGCAGACCTCGGGGACTGCCAATCTCTTCCACTGCCACACCTCTCTGCAGAACCCTCTGGGGTTACCACTGCCTCCGCCACCATCACTGTTTCCCCAGGCTCAACAGCTCCTCTGAAAAGGTGAGTCTGGCTCCAAGCTAAGGTTCCACCAGCTACCACCCTCTTCTTTGTTTAAGTTTTATTTTTACTCTCTCTGTGGGCTTCAATTCACATTTTAGATTCTTCCTGGGTCCAGGGGACCCACTTCCTTCCTTTTGTCCTCCGATGATGTTATATTTCAGCATCTGAACTGTTTCTCTCAGAGAGACTGATTACTCTGCTGCTTACTGTTCCACCATCTTTTCTCCTCTTCTCTCTGGTACTGTTCTTTCAGCCATCTTTGAATTGTAGAAATGGAACTGGGTATTAATACTTATCATTTTGCTGTTTCCATTTATGCATTTTTCTGGTAAAATTCACCTAATTTTGAATATCTTGCCTTTTGTTTATAGCAGATATTTCCTTCTTTTATATTTCTGTCATCTCTCATTTTCTTGATTCACTACTTCTTTGACCTTCATGAATGGAGTAGTTCTTATATGTACAGTTACAACTGATTATGACACAATTTACCATTTTCTGGGGTTAATAACTCATGTCTATAGAAGTCAGGTATGTAACATAAATGCATGAAGCAGCTAGATGTAAGTAAATAAAGATTTAACTGCTTGTATTGTAGTAAACAAAAAGGTATTACCTGGGTTTAGTGCATTGAACTCACTGAAGAGAGGAAGTATTCCTATTGCATTGTTGTGTCTTCAACAACAAATATAGGACCTAGTGTTTAGTTGAATGCCAGTAAGATTGAGAAAGTGATTAGGTGAAATACTGCACTGGACTTTCTTCCTATAGCTCTCAGAAAGCATGTCTTTCAGTTTTTTAACAATGGTTAGCATTTCAAAATGTAAGACTATATTCAGAACTTTTTGCTTGATTCTTTCAAGTGAAAAAAATTATTTTGTATTATTATGTTTTCCTTTCCTTCAAGTTTTCTTCCCTTGATTACTTGATGCTATTTCCTCCAGTTTTCTTCCTACCTCTCCTCATACTCATATTGTCTCATTTTTCTACCTACCCTTTTTTAGTCTCTTATACTTAGTGATGATGACTTTCTTCTTCTCTCCAGCTTTTTTCTTTCCTTTGGCTTACTTCACCAAGCTTTGCAGTTTTCTGCATTCACTTAGCAATCACTCTTTTCTTTTCTTTGCATTTTAAAAGTAATTGTTTCTTTTTGAATTTACATGTAGTACTTTTTGCATATTTATGGGGTACAGTACAGTGTTTCAATGTGCAATAGTGTATAATAAACAAATAAGATTAATTAAAAATTATTAATCACTCTTACATTTGTCCTCTACCCAGAAGTTCAACCTGAAGAGCAAAACTAAAATTATAAAACAAAAGTTGATTTATGAACATTTTTGCACATTTTTCCACAGATTTCTTATATTTATTTCTAAACATCCTTCTGAATTTCTATATTCCCTTCACAATTTACCACTCTGTATACTTATGAAATCTTCATACACGATTACTATGGTATTAAAAACTACTTAAAAGAGATACAAAAACAAACTCGTTAGTGAGGCGAATATTGAGTATATACTAATTAAAATAAGTATATATTTTCCATTGTGGTAGGGCCATGAAATTAAGATTGAGGTGCCATCAGAAGATACAGTGGGGTCCATTTGCCTAAAAATGTTTTAAGAGTAATACTCCATAGTATATAAAAATCACATGGCAGAGTAAAACATAGTATGTAAAAATCACATTTTCTATATGCATTCATCCAATGCACCTTGAGACTACTTTTAAGTGAAATAAACCAGACACATGTTTAAATGGTACATTGTTTCTCTTATGTGAGAAAATGAAAGTGTAAATAATTACCAGAATGGATGACAGACTCTGGGAAGCAGGAAGAACATAATCAAATAGAAGGGAAATGGGAGGGAAAAGGGGAAATAAGGAAGGGAAAAGGAAAAATAAAAGGGACAGAAGAAAAAAGTGGAAACAAACCTTTTGTAAATAAGGAGGGGAAAAAGGGTTGAAGGGAATGGAGGGGAATTGGGAGGAAAAGAATCAAGATATATTATGTACAGATATGAATTCTTTATGATGAATGTGATCATTATGTATATCAAAAGTGTACCAATAAAATTAATTTTAAAGGAAGAGAAAGATATGCTGGGGCAATCCATCCCCAGATGGAGACCTGGGAAAGCCTTCCTGAGTAGTTAACATTTAATTTTTACTTTTTGGTTTTTATTTATTTATTTATTTAAGAGAAAGAAAGACACAGAGGGCTGGGGATGTACCTCAGCTGCCTAAGTGCCTGCCTGGCAAGCATGAGGTCATGAGTTCAATCCCTGGTGGCGCCAGAAAAAAAAAAAGACACAGAAAAGAAATGAAAAAGCATAAGAGACAAACAACAACAACAAATCTAAACAATAACAGTATGGGTTTTAAAACAAGATGTTAGTAATTTAACAATGGTTGTAATATTGCATATTGTTATCTTCAAAGGGCTTGCTTATATTACCAAATATAGACATGCACAATTGATCTAATGAGTATTAACTGTTCTTTCCCAAGAACTAATAGAATTATGGTAACAGTGAAGGGGTTGGGAGAGAGTGCTCCAAGAGAAGGATCCAGAGGTGTGACACCCTGACCTGAAAAGCAAAGGTATGGTCTGCAAGTTTGCAATTCCTACTAAGGAGGAGGCTAAAACATTGGCAGAAGTTTTGTACATCATGTTTAGGAATTTAGGTTAATTTATATAGTGACATTATCAAAAAAATTGAATAGAGGAATGATATAATCAATGTTGACTACAAAAGTCAGTCATCAATCCAGTCATCCAAACCAACAGAATGGGAGTCCTCTTACACTTGCTTCTCTTTTGCTGAGCTCTTCTATCTTTCATATGAGCAACCCTATTTCTCCAAGTGCTCAGCCTCTCTGTCCTTTGCATGTGTCCCTGCCCCTTGAATGTCCTCCTGCTCTTTCTCCACTTGCATAACCTCCACCTGTTGTTTGTCAGTTTGAGCATCACCAATGGAAACCTAATACTTTATCTTTTGACCCCATCCTCATCTGCAAATCAGAAGCTGACCTTTTTATAGTGGTCCATATGCCCCTTCGCCTCTGGACCCAACATAGAAATTAAAATTTTGCTTTACTTTCTGGTCTTGTTGACTGTGGAACCGTTTCAAGTCAAGTTTTTCTTCATTTCTGTGTTTACAGAGGTGTGCACAATACAATAGAAACTGCCTAGTAAATAGATGCTGAGTAAAGGATTGTAGCAATAATCAAGCTGCATTTAGGGCAGTAGTACATCTCATTTTTCTAATCAAGATTTTTTATATATATTAGATATACAGATGAATATGCAATGTATATTAGATGTGCATTGGAATTACATACAAGAATGAATAAAATATTGTCTTATGGAAAAAAGTGTGTACTGCACAATTAGAGTCACGTTTACTGTTGGGCTTCTCTTTACTGTTGCTCTCTAATCATGTTATTTTTGTGAGGTTGGTTTACTCTTCTGAGGTTCAGCTTTCTTAATTACAAAATGGAAATAATAAGAGTTATGACAGCTTCATGAATTAAGGAAACTAATGAAACCAACCTTATAATGAACTCACTAAATGGCAAGTTTTTCTCTTCTCCTTAGTTTCCTTTCCTACCCTTTCATCACACTCACACACTTCCTTTTTGTTCCCTCAACTTTGTAGTTAACTAAAGAAAACTTACCTGTATACTTTATGGTTGTTGATGAGTTCTTTTGAGAAAGAATGTACAAACTAAGAAACAAGTTTACATTCTTTATACTAGTGATCATAAAAAGTCTCAAATCTTAAAAGGTAGGATGTACAGTCAGGGAGACTACTGTTTTATCCCTGCATATTATAATTTGTCTCATATATTATAAAAATCATTTATACTAAAATATTCAGTCAAATTTGCTTTTTCTGTTATTCATTTCTATTATGTTAGTATGTGATTTTTAATAGGTCAGTATATTTGTGTTTTAGAGCCTAATATATCATATCAATGCAAACTCATTGCTAAGTTTTATATATATGTACACATATATGTATATATATGTGTGTGTATTTGTATATATCTTAGAGAAAATACTACATCAAAGGTGTTATACTAGTTTAAAGTATGTATACACAAATAATCATTTAAATGAAATGCATATGTTGAAATTAAATTATTTTAAATCCAATCTCTTATCATTAATGATTAAAAACTCCCTCTTCTAAGGCCTTTTCATCATTTTGTATTGCTTGTAAGTATAAAATAATAAAATGCTAAGTAATTAGTGCTTTATTAGGAGGAATTAAAGAGGAAGACTTAAATAGGTTATAAATTGAAAAGGTCAAAATTTTATTAGCTTTTTGAATAGTAGACTGCACTCAGTAAGTTATCATTCCTTGCACTTTATTCTCAAGAACCAAATTTCAGTAATATCTTTTACATTCACTGAAGATCCACTCTTTCAAAAGGTGTGAACTATTATTTTGTTAAAATACATTATCTACTTCTTGGGTGTTTGGCTTTGACTGGTCCCCAAATCACACTTTAGACTCATTATAAACCAGAAGGAAGAGATTCTGTCTTAGATCTTAACAGAATAGAAATGCTTACAGGCTTGAATGAGTATCCATTGTGATGCGAAGACTTCAACATCTAAAAATTGAGGAAAGGAGTGAATCTTAAGTGGTTTCTCAGAAGTTGCGTGAGGAGAACCAGAGGAACATATTAAGGAAGATATGAACATATTGGCAGGAACTTGGCATTAGAGCATTCCAACTGCAGATGGCTAATGAATATGGGGACCCAGTCCCAGAGTAGAAGGAGGAGATTGGCAAGATCAATGATGGTGCCAGTGTGGAATAGCTGGTATATTTGTGTGCCAAAATGACTCGAGTAAGAGAGTAGTCTCCAACAAGTTTATTAGTCAGGATTCTCCAGGGAAATTGAATTCATAGAAGATTGTGTGAGTGTCTATTTGTGTGTTTTGTGTGTGTGTACATGCATGTGTGTATAATATATACACACATATATGAATACAAATTTACATCTATCTGCCTATCATATGTATATCCATCTACCTATCTATCATCTATCTATTGTGAGAGAGAAAGATTTACTGTGAGAAATTAACTCAGATGAGTATGGAGGTTAATAAATATCATGATCTTCAGTTTTCAAGGAAGATACCCTGCAGAGCTAGTAATGTTGTTCCAGTGTGGGTCTGATGGGCTGACAATCAGAAGAATCAATGTGATAAATTCCAGCCCAAGTCCAAAGGCATGAAAGTAGTTGCCTAAATATGTAAATCCCAGTGTGAAAGAGAAGACCAGTGCTCCAGCTCATCCAATCACAGAGAGTGACACATTGTTTCTCCTGTCTTTTTGGTTTATTCAGTGGATTTCACAGAGCCCAAAGGATTAGGGAAGGTGCTCTGCTTTACTTAGTCTGTAGATTCAGATGCTTGTCTCATCTACAAATACCTTTGCATAGGTACTAAGGAATAGTGTTTAAACAAATGTCTGGATACTGCATGTTTCAGTCAAATTGACACAAAAATAAACCATCACAAAGTTCTAGAATCTAACTAAAACTTCAAACATCAGAGGTGGGGTTCAGGCTTCAGGCTTCAGATCACAGAAATAATGTAGATAATTTGTTTTGAACTTGGAGATCTGGTTTGATCTTAGAGGCTAGGAAAAATATGGATAATGGATTTTTCCTAGCTACTAGTGTAAGTAAAGTGCTTTAAAACTTGATGTATCACAGCAGACATAAACCTCTCAGTCATTCTGACTTGTCAGATTGAGACTCCTGGAGTGATGGCCATAAGACTTGGAAAGAACTTTGACATAACTGATGTTGGTGTTGACTTTCATGTTGATTCACACAGACAGAGCAGGGTGTGCTGAAAAAGTTCCTCTTCAAAATACGCATAGAAATTGAGTTTTCCCAGCCAGAGGTATTCACAATATCCTTTAGGTTTCAGAGTGTCAGTGTTCTGTGTAGCATTCCTATGCCTAGGAGCTTATGCCACAGAGTTGATTTTACCTGGAGTAAAGCAACTCTGCACTTAGAATTGGCAGATAGTATGAAAAACACCTGTCATTTGAGGAAGGAATTCAAAGTGAGTGAGAAACCTAAAGGCGGGAGTAGAACAGATTGGTAAAGAAATGCCCAAGTTGGTTATGGATATCTAGAAATCTGTGCAACAGGAGAAAAGAAGCTTCTCAGTCAGGGAAGTATTTGAGCTACTCTTTGGAAAGAAGAATTACTTGAGAGAAAAGGTAGGAAAATTACCACTGAGCTGAGATTGAATGACAGTGAAATCTTAATTTGGAATTAAGAATCTGAGGGAGGTTGAGTCTTTACAATGCATAGCATTTCTTGAGAATTGGGGTTCAAGTAATGAGCCAGCTGAGTTGGAAATGAAACCTGAATGAATAGCCTTGAAAAAACTGCATTGCATCAACCATGTGACAAACTTCATTGCATCAACTTGGATGTCTTGTAACTCTCTGTATTTGAATAATTCTCTGAATTAAAGTTTCAGGTAAAAAAATTTAAAAATGCCTTGCATGAAACTAAGGCATTGTGTATTATCTCTGACTGATTAAAACTTCAATAGTATTGTTTCAGTAAGACTTTTTTCAGTATAACCATTTTTTCCATTATAGAAAATAAAATATCTATTTTCTGTATAATATGCAAAAATGTACTCTAGATTTCTCTAGAAATGTATTCTAAATGTATTTAAATATAATGATACTGTGGGCAATGACTTTGAGTCCTACTATACATGAAGGCATTTCTTCAACAGACTGTTACTTGCAATTGGTTCTATTCTTGGTCCTGATTATGGGGAAATAAGGGGCCAGATACAGGTTTTCCAGAACCTTATGTCTGATAGAGGACCAAGTAAAAAATAAATAATAGTAAATAATAGTCTCTGTGTTGCGTTTTGAGGGAAAAAATTATTAACTATGAGAAGAACATTCTAGAGAAAGTAACATGGACAAAGTCCTGTATACTTCCAGCTGCTTATGATTAATTACAAGTAATTCCCTACAGAATACTGGGTAATCCAAAAGTTGAGAATGATGGGAAGTGCAGAGAAAATTTAAGGAGGCATGCAATAATGAGAGCATAAAAGAGTTTACAGGTTACTCTCTGCATTTGTCATGAAGTCAAAGATAGTCAGAAATCATTAAAGAGTGCTAATTTGCAAATAATATTTCCAGGTTCTTCTTTTAAAACTTTTATTATGACAGTAAAGTATAGTTAGAATGAGATGAGCAAGATATAGTTCACTGCAACCAGAAAGTAGGAA
>RJWT010046051.1:0-11572 GCA_004365215.1 Cuniculus paca | reverse complement strand
CCGGCAGCAACCTGTGCATGGCCACTACCTCTTCATAAAGTTTATTGCAGTGAAAGACATGTTGCCATTCATCCCTTCCCCAGTCCCCCTTTCTCCAGACACCCCTCTCTCACGATTCTTGCCACTTTCTGGAACAGTTCTGGAAATCCTCTGTTTTGAGTATCTTTATGAAATGTGTTTAAAAATAAGGCCAGTGCTGCTCCTGCGTGCCATCCAACCTAAAGGCCGGCTCGTAAAAACATTGCGGAGTGTTCTCACCCGCCTCTTTGCTGATCTGGCACTGTGTCACTTCTGGCTTTTCCCGAGTTACAATAACCGTGACAGGCAAACATTCTGAATCAGTCCAGGACATTGAGGCAGCCGCAGCAGCACGACTAAAGACACTCATGAAAGAGGACGTCCAGAACTGCTTCAGAAAGAGGCAAGAATGATGGGGTCTTTGTGTTCAGGGTGAGGGGAGAATTCTAAAGGGGAATTAATGGCAACGTGTCTAATACTGTAATAAAAAATTTTAATTGAACATACACTGTAGTTTTGGATCTCAGGCAGTGATAACTGCAGTTTGGGGTATTCAGAGCAAAAGTTGAATGTGACATACTGTAAAGCTCAAGCAGCTCTGGGAAGTGTCGCAAGGTCGTGAATCCAAAGTTGTAAAGAGAACTGATGACCACGTGTTTATTACCCGTGGCGATGGTGTAGAAGATTAGAGTTGTTTTCTCACTTACACATAGGAGCTAAACCAATTGATTTTGCAGAAAAGACTACAAAGTGGCCACTAAAGGCCAGCAAAGGTAAGGGGTAGGGGAGATAAAGGGGATCCCCAAATACTGTTAGCTCAGAGGAGACAGTTGTCTTAATATTCTGTAGCACAGTAGGGCAACTATAGTTTGCAACAATTTATATATTTTATAAAATAGTAGTAGAGGAGTTGGGATATTTCCAACACAAAGAAATGATAAATGGCTGAGGAGGGGGAAATGTTAGTCACCCGACTTGCTCATCACATATTACAAACACGTATTGAATGATCCTGTTCCCCATACATATATATCATTGTATGTCAATTAAAGATAAGTATAAAAATTTAAAGTTATCTTTCAAATTTTTAAACAAGCGCTTAATATCTTTTTAAAAGATGAGCAAATTGGATTTTTTTCTTGAGAATTAGAGAAACGATCAGGCGTGAAGCACAGAAAAGGGAAAAAAAAAAGCCTCATTATGCTATTTCACTTATCCTTCCTGATTCTGGATTGCGGTTTCATGTGGGTGTTTAAGTTATTAGCCATTTCACAAATGTCCTCTGGTTTTAGATATTATTAATCATCTGAAAAGGCTATTAAGTGTCATTACGTGGTCTTAGGATTTAAAAAATTATATATAAAAGTAGAGCAATTTGTCACACTGATCGGACCCTCTGATTATGCATGTAAAAAAATACTCCTAGAATGACCCTCTTCAGAATTACTGCGTGTTGTTAATATTCTAACACCGTGCTCTATTGTCTTTGATGAAGAAATAGGAATTCTGCAAAAGGCTCTCTTCATTGCTTTTTCTTTTGAATATTTTATTTCCTTTTGAGACAGGGTCTCATTAAGTTGCCCAGGCTGGGCTCAAACTTGTGATCTTATGCCTCAGCCTCCCAAAGTGCTAAGAGGACAGGTGTGTCCTGCTGCGCCTGGTTTTGTCAACATGCTTATTCGCATGCCTTTTTCACCACCCTTTGGTGGCGTGTCTGCCTTTGTCCACAAAAGACTATTTGGTTGAGCGAAAAGGACCTGGAAGTGGCTTAGATGGCGTTATCGAGTACACCTCAGTGTACTCACGGTCAGATTTGGCTTTTCATCGGACACCCTGGTGGTGCTGCCATAGGGGAAATTTTCCCTTCCTGTGGACAAAGACGTCCCTAAACACAGCGAGATACCGTGGGCTGACGAAGGGAAGACGTTGGTTGTCATTATGACTTCAAAAATATATTTGAGAATTATTATCAGAACAACAAATACGTATTTTTCATCCCTAGCAGATCGGGTGGTTGAAAAAACAAAACAACTCCCGTCTAAGCTTATCAGTTTTCCCCGCGAGGAGTGAGGACGCTGACCCTCGCCAGTGCATCGTGCAGGCCGTGCACACGCGGGCCGCCCTCGCGCGCACTTCTACGCGCAGCCCGCGTGGGGAGGCGTCCGCCGGCCTCGCGGCCCCCTCGCTCGGCTTTCTCCTGGGAGGGTGACCGTCTAGGCAAATAAGCCAGATGCAGTTCCGGTACTGTCTCGTGTGTTATTTTGTGAGTTTCTGAATTTTCCTTTGCACGTCTTTGCTGTCCTCCAGGAACTTTTCCCTCTGTTTTACTCTTTTAATAGAAATAGACTCCTCCATGAGCCTTGGCATCTAAAAGGGGCCCGACAGGCCTCCTATTTTTGGAGAGGGAGAAAGTTGCCTTTTGTTCTCCATGCTTTCACCTCCCACACGTTCTTTAGTTTTCCCACTCTGGTCTTGGTAGTGACAGCTTTCTAATTCCAGGTGCCTTTTTCATGGTCTGTTTCTGGCCGTGCTTATTTCCTATTCAAAATTAGGGATGTCAGAATTGGACTGAGAGCTACTGTTTCCGTTAGCTATAGATATTTTGGTTTCCTTTTCCTCTAATTTATTAAAGTTTTGTAATCTAGGTGTAAAGGAAGGGGAAAGTATGTTTGTAGAATTTAAAGAATAAACCAGACCTGGTGGTGCACACCTGTAATCCCAGCACTCGGGAGGTTGAGATAGGAGGATGGTTGTGAGTTTGAGACCAGCCTGGGCTACAAAATGATCTCAAGGCCAGCCTGAACGGCATAGTGAGACCCTGTCTCAAAAAGACAAGGGCCAGGGCTTAGCTCAGTGGCGTAAGTGCCTGCCTGGCAAGCGTGAGGTTGTGAGTTTGATCCCTGGTGCTAGGAAAAAAGAAGAAGAAGAAGAAGAAGAAGAAGAAGAAGAAGAAGAAGAAGAAGAAGAAGAAGAAGAAGAAGAAGAAGAAGAAGAAGAATAAAATGGACATTCTGGTATACCCACCATCCAAGTTGGCAAATAGAACATGGCTAATATTTTAGAAGCTCTGTGTGTGCCTTTCGTGTTTACCTCTCACCTCCAATAACTTCTCATCTTAAAGCTTAGGTATTTGGAACTTTTTACCCCAAAAAAGTAAAAAATAGTGATAAAAAGTGGTAACAACAGAAATTTCAGTAGTAACAGTAGAATAGATGCATGGTTATTTCTAGTATCCCATAAAGAAAAATTTGTTTAGGATTGAGAGGAGGAGTCACACTCATCTTGGTCTGCGTCAGCTCCTATGAAGAATACCGTATGTGGGGTGACTTAAACAACCCACATTTACTGTTCTCAGTTCTGGGAAGCTGGGAAGTCCAGGCTCTAGGTGTTGGTGCTTTCCTTGCTGGTGAAGGCCTTTCCCTGGCTCTCTTCTTGCTGTGTCCTTACACTGCGGGAGGAGGGCAAGGTCCCCAGCCCTTTTGGGGGTAGGAATTGAATCCCGACTGTGGTCACTAGTCCCATCTCGAGGACTTTGCTCTTAGGACCCAGTCTGATTACCTCCCGACACCCTGTCTCTTAATACCATTCCCCCAGGGGATAAGGCAGCTGTCTGTGAATGTCAGGAGAGTGCTGCATGTTCACAGAAATACCCTTGAATGATTTCAGCTGTCCCTGTTGTCTTACCGGTAACTGGTTATAGTTGCCTGTTTAATTGTGTCCCCCAAGGTCCATTGTGATTAGACGCTTGGTATCTAAGGTGGTGCTATTTGGGAGTGATGGGTCTTCAGGAGGTGGGACCTAGCGGCAGGTCCTTAGGTTATTGGGGGGTGTGCCCTGAAGGGACTGTGGGACCCCTGTCCCTCTCTCTCTGACTTCCTGTTTGGCAGTATAAGGTGTCCGTACCGCATGGCTTGCCCCAGCGTGTGTTCCTGCCATTGCCCTCTACAATCTGCCCTTGCCTCTCACCACACCAGATCCCAAACATGGGAGCTAAGTAACCTTTTTCTATTTATAACATTAGCTACCTCAGATATTTCACTGTAGTCACGCAAAGCACACTTAATTCAGAATTAATGTGAAGAGAAAGACTCAAACACATATAATGTGAATATTCAATGCACTGACCCCTAAAATGCTTTTGTCTGGTGTTATAAGGAATAGCTGGACATTTCCTATTTGGCACCCTCAGCGCATGGGTCAGCAGCTGCTTTTAACCCCACTGACTCTTTGCCACCACTGCCGTGCGCTACAGTGTCATTGCTCACCTAGGACTGAACTCTGCCTGTAGGATTCTAATGTTCCTATGAGCTCTTCTGTTTAGATTGTCAGGTGCCACTTTATCTCCGTTTTTGTTTATTCTGAGTTTCTGACTTGTCCACTACTTGTTGACGAAACATTTCAGAATGCCCACTGTGTAGGCAGCTGTGCCAGGAACCGCGGCTGTGTGTGGTACCTGCCCTTTTTATGGTACGGTGGTGTGGGGAGCTCACGGGCTTCTGTGGCGTGCAGGCTGGTGTGATCTCCAGCTTCTATAGGCATTTCTACTCCAGGCTATTTTCTTGACCCAAAGTTTTGAGTCTACTAGGTGGCCAGTTTCTGGATTCTTCCTGTAGTAGTCCACCATGAGTCATCAATTTCAGTCCAGCTTTCGTGGGTGTGAGTCAGCATACTTAGGATGCTTTCTGCTTTCCTGTTTTCTCTAATCCTAACCACTCAGGGTCCTGGAACTTATATTGATGCTTAGTAAATTCACCACTATGGATCACATATAGTTAATGTTAGAATTTCCACTGGAGTTCTAAAAATATCTGCTTTTAAGATTAAAGTAAAAATAGACCCCTGAAAGACCTAAATAGAATAGTTTCTCCCTTTTTTCTGTGTCAGTCTCTCTGGGATTTGACTTCTTTTGGAAACTTATAAAGGTTTTGCTTTTTCTCTAACATTGAGAGGTACTTTGTGAATGTAAGTCTACCTGGACTGAAAATTTAATATCATTTAATGAAAATTGTCTGGCTGGAGGAAGAAAACTCATTTGTAGAAATTGTCTTGAAATTCTGACTTACAGCTCTTGTTTTGCACTTTTTCTTTCTTTACCACCACTAATTTTATTTTATTGCTGTCATACCACATATACATTAACAAAAGAAATGTGTCTACCTACAAATCTTTAAAATGATTTTAAGACACATTTTTAGAACATCAAGTGCAAATAATGATCTGTTGTTGCTTTTAAAAGGTAAAAATTCAGTTTCAGTATTATACAGAATGTCTAGACTCTACAATTAGACTGGAGTAGATTAAATTATTCATCTTTAATCACTATTTTATGCATGTCTTTCAAAGTGACATTGCCTTCAAATGTGCTTATTATGAGATACATTTACAGGATGAGTACTGATTTTTCCCTCTTATTCTTGGTTTTCAATGTCTGTATGATGGCATACATTCTTATGCCTCTAAGGTTTTTAATTTATGTTGATCATCATTAAGTAATGATTTTGTAGTTGTATTGCCTGATTTTCATCAGGCCACTGAAATAGGTTTTTTTTTTTTTTTTTTATACACATGTAACTTTAGGAGATCTTGATCGTTAGTTCTCAGATTAGTTTGTATGTAAAAGTTTTTTGTTAATTATTAATCTAATCTGTGGAAAGTTACTGTTTTATAGGTTGGAATTGGGCATTAGCTTTTGGTTCAGATACACAGGAATACGTAGAATTACTTTACAGTAGGTAGGTAACAGGAGTAGAACTGTTCTCCCAGCACTTCTGGAGAAGCTTGGCCTGCGGTCATCTCAGTGCAGCTGATTATTTAACAAAGGTTGTAAGAAACGGATGGGATGTGTACGTTAACAATGTACAGCCTTCAGCCCTGCACAGATTCCTGCCTCGGGTAAGAGCTGACAACAGTCACGCTCTCATTCGCTGATTAAGACTCGGAAGTTTCCTTGGATATCCCATACTCCAAAATTCTTGTTTCTTGTAAAGGAGAAAGCTTGCTCTGCAATACAGGGACTTCAGCTGCTGGGTGCTTATTTAGTTCAGGTGTTCTTGCATGACTGAGAAAGCAACAGAGAGGAAACAGAAAGGTTCCTCTAGCGTACCAGTAAACAGCACTGAATCTGGGAATCCACACTGGTTGGGAAACTCCTTTCTACAGAAGGTACAAGTGAATGGTAGTTCTTTTAATAAATTCTATGATTTTCCGAAGTGTGTTATCTTGCTATTATTTTTAAATTGTACATAACAGGAGGATAAAAATTCTCTAGGGTTAAAGAAGTTGGTTGTGGTGTAGGTAAAATCATGACCGTTTTTCAAAGTAATTAAAAGCCCAATGAATCATTTTTTTTGATGCCATGAAACATACTCAGAAGGTTGGTTTGTTGGAAGGTCGTTTTTCTAAATGGTAATTTAAAAGATGGGTCCGTTTTGTATGATAGTAATTTTGTATTTGCATACAGCATCCATTCTTATCTTCCTGTTCCCCTTTTCCTCTTTTCTCCTTCTCTTCTTTTTGCTATCTTTGTTATTATTTTTCATAATATTTGAAGTATGTTTCTAATTGCCACATTGTGACAAATTCTTGAACACGTCTCCTACATAGAAGGACTCTCAGGTCTCTAGGGTTCCCTGTGGTAAGTGCATGCAGGATACCATGACTGCATAATTGCTGCTTTCCGTGTCGTACGAAGCAATCTAGGTGACCGTTTCAGTGGCTTTACCTTTATCGGTTGTGCAGCTTCACCGTCAGCCAGCGCATTTTGGGGACTTGATTTGGAGGAATCTCGCCTCTTGGTTAAGCCACCAGCTACGCTGCAGTCTCAAACTGGTGGCTCAGCAGCCCTGCCTAGGAAGGGCAAAACCACAGGAAGGAACGCGGAAAGGCTAGTTGTGGTTCTGCAAAAATCTTACTGTTAATTGAAACAGCATAAAACTGCAAAGTGTGTGCTAGCTTTTGCTTAGACAAAGTTTGGGGTATGCACCTACAGTTTATAAGGAAAAGTATTTGAAGAAATGGAAGCATTTTGGTAAAAATGAATCTTTAATTTTTGTTAGTCATTTATTTCATTCTGGTCTTTTTTTTTTTCTCTGTCATTCACTCAGCCATTAATTGAATGAGTGTAGGAGAGTTAAAGCCATGGGTTTTCATATGTAGAGAGGCCTGTTCCTAGAGTCTTGGCTGAGTTCTTGCCATCCCTCCTGCTGCTGACATTAATTACTTTGCTGATGGCTCTAATTGACCCAGTAAAAGGACCTCATCTGTGTTCAGCCCTCCCCAGGCCCTCGTCTTTGCAGCCTCTGTGAACACAGAATGCATTGCTTGCTTTTATAAACAGCCTTCTGTGTTTGAGTTACTGGCCTAGAATGCCCTTTTCTTGTGGAAATCCCAGGTCCTTGTTCATGCCTGTGTGCTGTCCGGGCCCAAACCTGACTCTCCACCCCTGGCTGGGGACACTACATGGACCTCCTGGCCTTTTCTAGGGTTAAAGAAGTTAGTTGTGGCATTGGTAATGTCATCAGCCTTTTTCAAAGTAATTGAAGGCCCAGTTTATTATTTTTTTTTGCACAGTGGCCCTTGACTGTAGGTTCTGCTCTTTCCTGCTCAAATTTCCCTAAAAATTGTGTCATGGAACCTGTCTAAACCCTACTGCTTCACTAGAGCGCTCCAGATAATATTAGTTGACACTTGTTTCCCCTTTGATGTCTGCTTGATGCTTTGTTTGTTATTTATCTTACTACCCTATATGTTGCCCCGTCTCATTTTGGCCCTGAGAATAGAATCACCTTGAGATATCTTTTCAGACCTTTTCCTATGTGTGAATATACACACGTAAACATACCTTAAGAATTACCAAACGGTATTGTCTTGTTTGTTTTTTTCATTAAACGATGTTGTGAACATCTTTCCAAGAGTCTGTGAAAGTAGGTGTACAGCTATTCACATCTACATTTGAGTGTGTATTTGTTTTTGTTTAGTTATATTCTCAGGAAATCCTTCTAAGCAGAATTTATGGATTAAAGCATGAATGTGCTTACGAGGCTTTTGATACAGCCAAGTTACCCTCTGGAGTACCAGTTCTCCTGTATCCTTGCCAGCACTTGCTATTATCATTCATTTTAATTTTTTAAAATGATGGGGGGGGAAATGGTCCCTTATGTTATTTTAATTTACAGGCCTTTTATTGTTAGCACAGTTGTACATTTGTATTTGATTGATCACCATTAGTACTCCTTGCTTTATCATGAGTTGCTCTTTGTATTATTCTATTTTGTGAATGTCTTTCACTCACTTTTCTGTTGAGTTATTGTTATTTGATTTTCATTTTTAAAATCTTCTATTAAGGATAGTAGTTCTTTGTTTTTCATGTATTTTACAAATGTTTTTTCTATATTTATTTTGAATTTTTGTTATGGGATGCATATGTTTCATTATTTATAGACGCTTACAGTTTTTATAATCTTATCTATGTTTTTCTTCGTGACTTTTGAGTTTAACGTCATCTGTTAAAAGGCCTCTCCCACCAATGTTCAGTTGTATTTTTATAGCAAATTTGTGAATTTATTAAAACAGATGTAATCTTAATGTATACATTCTCAGTTTGGTATTGGAGTGATACAGGAATCTAACTTTGCTCAAATATTTTTAGTCATTTATCTGAAACATATTTATTCTTCACTAATTTTTGTTTCTTGCAGATTTAAAATGTCCTTATTACCACATATTAAGGTTTTCATATGAACTTGAATCTCTGGACTTTCTGTTCTGCTTTTTGGGCCGAGTGTCTAATTAGGCCAGTGTTCTATTTCTTTTTACTGTAGTAGGAATATCAGGTCCTTTTTGTTACTCCTCTTTTATTTGGAAAATATTTGGGCTGGTCTTAAGTACTTTTTCCTTTAAGATTGACTCAAGAATCATTCTGTCAAATTAAAAAACCTTTCTGAGATTTTCTGGGAATTATAGGAAAATTAAAGAGTAGGCTGAGAATAATAAACATTTTTATACTATTAAAGGCACCTGTGGAGAACCAGGGACTATGATTCATTCAGTCATGAATCTTATGTTTCTTACTAAGGTTCTGCAGGTAGTTTCATTTGTACATTTCTTCAAATTTATTTAAACTCAAGATTATTCATGGCTTGTTTTCATATATATATGTGGGTACACACATGTATGTATGGGTATGGGTTATATGTATTTCATATAAGTTCATATGAAAACCTTAATATATGGTAGTAAGGACATTTTAAATCTGCAAGAAACAAAAATTAGTGAAGAATAAATACATTTCAGATAATTGACTAAAAACATATATATATATATATATATATATATATATATATGTATCCACTACATGTGTGCATGTGTACAAAATTTGTTATCCTTGTTAGAAACACCTCCCAGATGATTTCTACATTGTTTTTGCTGATGTTCATAGAATTGTGTTTTCCTTTTTGTATTTGTCATGTAAGCAACTACCTTACTTAGTTCTATTTCTGATAGTTTTTTTCCCCATTGGTTTCTTTATTCTTGTGACTATTTCATGCATACCATGGGAGAATATAACGCTGTAGAAACGAACGTGCAGCTTTTCTGAATAGACTGAAAAATGATAAAAGTGGGGAATTTATTGTCTTGAATTGGCAAGAACTGGATTTGAAAGCAAGTTGGTTCTTTCAGACAAGGTTCTCAGAGGTCAAGGTTGATAGTGGCTCTTCCTCCTTCATTCTTTATAATTTTACTGTGTGTAACACCTGATTTAATAGCTGTGTTAACAAACACTGGGCATGTCGGAAAAGTGCCTGTTGCTTATTCAACAAACTGTAATACTGATTATTAGCTTTGGAATGACTGTCAAATGTAACTGCGTTCAAAGGATCTTTATTTGGATTTGATTTTCTCTGTTCAAAAATTTTTTTCACGCCTGATGGAGATGAAATTAAATTTGTCCTTCTATCATAGAGGAACCTCAGGATTCCCAGTGTCCTTGTGGAATCACTGGTGGTGTCAGCAATGGACTGTAGTCACTTCCTGTGGACCAATGCTATCTTCTCAAAAAGGAACTCTCAATTGGCTCTTGTTGGCAGAACAAGCCACTGAGTGGGGATTCTCAGCTTTAATATCACTTGATATTAATATCATTTAATATTCCTCTTCTAATTCTTCATTTCTTCATTCCACTGTTAACTTGCAGCCCTGTGTCTTCCATGTACGAGGGTTTTCTGAGCTTTGTCATAGTGCATGGGTCCATCACCGGAGATACAGGAGTGCCTGTTCTGCGACAATTTCTCATGTGGTTTAGGAACTCATTAAACGCCTATTGTGACACCTGAGAAATTTAAGCCCCTACATCTGTTGTTACTAGATTGTTCTCCCTGCAGCTCTGTTCCTGTGAAATATACCCCACCCTTCAGCTTTTGCCTCGCCATGACACCTTTGTCTCACTGAACACAAAACCTCTATTCAACCTGTGATTACTTTCACCCACTTCACATATCAGTGCTGCACTCTTAAATCCCAGCCTCTGTCTGTGTACAATTCTTAACCCATCTTAACAGCTTTATTTTGCTGTTTCCACTCACAGGAGTATGTATTTTCTAGCCGAAACAACTTTTGATGTAAAAGCTGTTTTAGGTAGTATGAGTCAAACTTTTTGCTAAAACTTCAGAAGAGTAGTAATTGAAAAATCATCTTCCCGTTAAGTCTTCATTGTCCAAACAAAAAGCAGCATTAGGACTGAAGCATAATTGCAGGTAACAAGTTTATGCTTGTGTAAATGTATTGAGTTAAAATTTGTCTATCTTCATGACCACCTGTAGTAATTATCTGACAAATTAAAATTTCCTTTTGTGTATAAAAGAGAAAAGAAAGATGTTTTCTTTTTTATTTGAAAGAGAATTTCAAAACTGGATAATAAGAAATTAACAATGGCTAATATATTGCATATTACTAGCCTCAGAATAGTTGCTCAGATTACAAGATATAGGCATGCAAATTAATCAAACAATATAAGCACAGACTGTTCTTTTCAATGAACTAAAAGAAATTAGTAGTATAATTATAGTATATATTAATAGTATAATTATCTTAGCTATCTTGTGTATGTATACATTTTATTTTCTCTGCCTTCTTTTCTCCTTTCTCCTATCCCAGTTGTTCTTTCCTTTTGAGCAGTTTCTCTCCATTTCACAATATCAATTGTAGATTTTGGGTCTTATTTACTCTTTCAATTTCTTACACTAGGGAGGCAATACGATGTTTACTCGTGTGAGTTTGGTTTATTTCACTTGTGAATATGGTCTTTAGTTACATCCATTTATCTATAAAAGCCTTGAGTTCAATCCTTCTTTATGGCTGAGTAGTACTCCATTGTATAAAAATACCACCTCTTTTTTTATCCATTTTGCTGTTGATGGGCATTTGGGTTGTTTCCAAGATTTAGCTATTATAAATTGTGTTGCTATAAATGTGGGTGCACATATATGGCTGTAATATGATGTTTTTAATTCTTCTGGGAAAGTACCCAGAAGGGGAATAGCCAGATTGAATGGGAATG
>RJWT010046050.1:0-11526 GCA_004365215.1 Cuniculus paca | reverse complement strand
ATTGAGAGCACTTCAGACATTTCAGGTGTGCAATTCTCGATCTCCATGTTTTCCTTTTGTGGAATTGCACCGCTTGGGTTGGATGCCAGAGATTGCCCTCTCCCTCTTTGTCTTGGCATATTCTTGATTTCTTCTACCCCTGAGTAGTGTGGTCCCAGGCACCCCAGCACTGGCCACAACTTCTCTGAAGCTAGGCTGTCTTTTCTAGCCAGTGTTGGCTATGTATATCTGATGTTGGGTGCCTGTGTCTCTGCACTGAACTGGGGACCAAGCCACCCGGGGTTTGCATGGGAGCAGACCTGGTCAGGCCCTGGGAATCTAAGCTATTTAGCGATATTGTCTGAAATGCGTGTGGGAGCCGATCTCCAACCAATCAGCTTCCACGGGTCCACCCACAACCTGGAGCTCCCAAATGACTGGTTTTGTTTTTTTTTTCTTCTGGCTTCCTTCAGGCAACTTCTGCAGGTCCACCCACAACCTGGTGCTGATGCCAGTAGTTAGCTGTCTTGGCCCCTGCAGGGTGCAACCTACCTGACTCCAAGATGCAGCCCGGCCGACCACTCTTTCCTGTGGTGGGGGTGGAATTCCAAACACTCACCAACTGCCAGCACAGATCTCCACGCCTGCAGCTCTCCTTCACTCCCGTGCCTCTCAGCAGAGACCTCGGGTCGTCCGCAGCTGAGACCATGACCGCAACCGTGACCACGTGTCTCCAGGCTCAGCAGGTCTTTTGGCAGGGTGAATGCGGCTCCAGGCTGAGGTGCTACCAGCCACCACCTTCTTCTTCATTTAAATTCTTTTTATTCTCTTTGTGGGCTTCAAGTCATATTTTAGATTCTTCCTTGGTTCAGGGGACCCAGTTCCTTCCTTCTTGTCCTCTCTATGATGTTATATTCCAGCATCTGAACTGTTTCTCTCAGAGAGACTGTTTACTCTGCTGCTTGCTGTTCCACCATCTTTAGCTCCTCTCAATGGCAGCCATTCTTCCTGGAGTGAGATGGAATCTCAATGCTGCTTTAATTTGCATTTCTTGAATTACCAGTGCTGTTGAACATTTCTTCATGTATTTATTTGCAATTTGTATTTCTTCATCTGAGAAGTGTGTGTTCATCTCAGATGCCCACTTTTGGATTGAGTCTTTGAATTTGAGGGGCCTGATGTTTTTCAATTCTTTATATATTTTAGATAGAAGTCCTTTATCTGAGAGACAGCTGGCTAAAATCCTTTCCCATTCTGTGTATTTTCTTTTCACTCTGTTGGTGATTTACTTTGAAGTGCAAAAACTTTTTAATAAGATGAGATCCCAGTTGTTGATTCTTTGAAGTACTTCCCACATGGTTTGCATTTTGTTCATGAACTCTCTGCCTACCCCTATGTCTTCAAGATTTCTGCCTCCCTTATCTTCCAGTAGATTTAGTGTTTCCATTTTAATATTTAGATCTTTTGACTTTAGTTTAGTGCATGATGATAGACCTGGGTCTAGTTTCAGTCTTCGGTGTGTGGAAAGCCAATTTTTCCAGCACCATTTATTAAAGAGGCTTTCTTCCAGTGAACATGTTTAGCCCCTTTGTCAAGGTGGCTGAGTGTCTCTGTAGTTGTGTTTGCATCTTCTAATCTGTTCCATTGATCCTCAGTTCTGTTTTTTTGCCAGTACTATGCTGATTTTATCACTGTTGCTTTCTAGTATAACTTCAAGTCAGGGATTGAGATACCTCCTGCCTTACTTTTGTTGCCCAGGATTGCCTTTGCTATTCTAGTTCTTTTCTGTTTCCAAATGAATTTTAGGAATGTTTTCTATGGCCATTTTTACAATGTTGATTCTTCCTAACCAAGAGCAAGGGGTATCTTTCCATTTTCTGATGTCCACTTCTGTCTCCTTTTTAAAAGTATTACAGTTTTCAATGCATAGGTCTTTTACACCCTTTGTTAGGTTGATTCCTAAGTATTTCATTTTTTTGGATGCTATTGTGAAAACTGTTATTTCCTGATTTCTCTCTTATTGAGTTTGTTGTTTGTGTACAGGAATGCTATTGATTTTTGAGTGTTGACTTTGCATCCAGCTACACTGCTGAATTTGTTTATTAACTCAAGTAGTCTTTTGATGCAGTTTTTGGGGTCTTCTATGTAGAGTATCATGTCATCTGCAAATAGCAATAATTTAACTTCTTCATTTCCTATTCTTATTCCTTTTATTTGTCTGTCTTGTCTTATTGCTTTGGCTAATATTTCCAGAATTATATTGAATAGGAGTGGTGATAATGGACATGTTTGTCTTGTTGCCATTTTTAGAGTGAACGCTTTCAGTTTTTATCCATTTGATATAATGTTGGCTGTTGGTTTGTCATAGGTGGCTTTCATCAGAGTGAGGTAAATGCCATCTATTCCAAGTTTCTGTAGGATTTTTGTCATGAACAAGTGTTAAACTTTATCAAAAGCTTTTTCTGCATCTCTTGAGATGATCATGTGATTTTTGTCTTTGGCTCTGTTGATGTGGTGTATTACATTTATTGATTTATATATGTTAAAATATCTCTCCATTCCTAGGATAAATCCCACTGTGTCATGATGTATAATCTTCTTGACAATGTGCTGCATTCTATTTGCCAGTATTTTATTGAGAATCTTTGCATCGATGTTCATTAGGGAGACTGGCCTATAGTTTTCCTTTTTAGTTAGGTCTTTCTCTGGTTTTGTTATTAGAGTAATACTTGCCTCCAGGAATGAGTTAGGGAAAATTGCTTCCTTTTCAATTTCATTGAAGAGTTTGAGGAATATTGGCATTAAATCTCTAAATTTCTTGTAAAATTCATCAGTGAATTCATCAGGACTTGGGCTTTTCTGTGTAGCTAAGTTTTTAATCACATTTTCAGTTTCAGTAGCTGATACTGGGTTATTCAAAGTTGTTATATCTTCTTGGTTCAGCTTTGAATTTTAGAAATTCATACATTTTAGAAATTCAGAATTTTAGAAATTCATACATTTCTAGAAATTTATCCATTTCCTCTGTGTTTTCCACACTATGTAAGTAAAGATTTTTAAAGTAGGTATTCATGATCTTCTGAATTTCCATTGGATCTGTAGTAACTTCACCCTTTTCATTCCTTATTGCATGAATTTGAGTTTTTTCTTTTTCTTGATAAGGTTGGCTAGAGGTTTATCTATTCTATTTGTTTTTTCAAAGAACCAACTCTCTGATTCATTCTTTGTATTGTTTTCTTAGTCTCAATTGTGTTAATTTCTGCTCTGATCTTTATAATTTCCTCTCTTCTATAAGCTTTGGACTTGACTTGCTCTTCTTTTTCTAGAAGCTCAAGATGTAGCATTGGATTATTTGTGCTCATTCTGTTTTTCTGATGTGACAATTCATTGTTATATATTTCCCTCTTAGCACCACTTGCATTGCATCCCACAGGTTTAGGAATGTTGTATCTGCATTTTCATTGAATTTTAAATATTGTTTAATTTCTTCTTTAATTTCATCTGTCACCCATTGGTTGTTCAAGAGGTTGTTATTTAATTTCCATGTGTTTTTGTAGGTTTTGCAGGAGTTTTTTTGCCATTAATTTCCAATTTCAGTGCACTATGGTCAGATAATATGCATGGGATAATTTCAATCCCTTTGCATTTATTTAAGCATGTTCTATGGACTAATATATGGTCTATTTTAGAGAATGTCCCATGTGAAGCTGGGAAGAATGTGTACTCTGATGTTGGGTGGAACACTGTAAACATCTACTAGTTCCATTTGTTCACAAGTTTGATTCAGTTCTGTTATTTCTTTGCTGAATTTTTGTCTAATTGATCTATCTCTTTGTGACAATGGAGTATTAAGGTCCCCTGTTACAATTGTGTTATTGCTTATCTGGTTTTTCATTTCTGTTAGTATTTGTCTTATGTAGTTGGGTTCTCCTGTATTTGGTACATATATATTTATGATTGTTAGCTCTTCCTCTTGAATTTATCACCTAACAATTATGAAGTAACCTTCTTTACCTCTTTTGATCATTTTTAGCTTGAAGTTCACATTGTCTGCAAACAGAATAGCTACCTCTGCTTTTTGTTGGGTTCTTGTCACATGGAATATTGTTTTCCAACCTTTGATTTTTAGTCTATGAGTTTCCTTTTGAGTCAGATGTGTTTCCTGTATATAGCATATTGTTGGATACTGTTTCTTGATCCATTCTGTCAACCTATTTCTTTTAATTGGTGAATCGAGGTCATTTATATTAATGGATATAACTGATGTGTACCAGCTTAACTTTATCATGTCATTTTCCTGTTGTTGGCTTTCTGCTTTTCCCCATTGTTTAATTGCTTGCCCTGCCTAGTGGTTTCTTTCTGTTGTTGTTCTGGGAATTGCAGTCGTTTTTGTCTCTCTCTAGTATGTCTTTCAGTAATCTCTCTAGGGTTGGTTTGGTAGACATGAATTTCTTTAGTTGTTCTTTGTCTTGGAAGTATCTTATTTCTCCATCTGTTTTGAAAGAGAGTTTTGCAGGGTACATCAATCTGGGTTGAAGGCTGTTTTCTTTCAAGGCTTGAGATATTTCACTACAAGCTCATCTTAACTTGAGGGTTTGTGCTGAAATGTCTGCTGTGATTCTAATGGGCTTTCCTTGATAGGTGAGTTGTGCCTTTTCTCTAACAGCTTTTAGTATTCTGTTTTTATGCTGAAATTCTGCAATCTTAATTATTATATGTCTGGGTGTATATTTATTTTGGTTATGACTGTTTGGCATTCTATATGCCTCACTTATCTGTATATTCAAGTCTTTCCCCATGTTTGGGAAATTTTCCACTATCACTTCTGTGAATAGTTTTTTATGTCATTTGTATTAACTCCTGCATTTTCATTGATGTCTATCAGTCTTATACTGCTTCTCTTTGCATCATCTTGAAGCTGTTGAATTATTATTTCATGTTCCCATGTTATTTTTAAAAGTTATTTCCTTTCATGATCACTAGCTGTGATCCTGTCTTCAAGGTCTGAGAGTCTATCCTCAGCTTCATTCAAACAGTTTCACCAACTTTCAATAGAATTTTTTATTTCCTGGATATCCCTTTGAATTTATTTCATGCATTCTATTTCTTTCCTAAATTGTTCATTTAAGGTTTCCATCATTTTCTCATGCTCTTGTACTTTTTTTTATCTGCCTGTTCTCTAGCTGTGCCGAGCAATTCCTTTATTAAGGTTGTCATTTCTTTCTTTACCTGAGAGATGCTTCCTGTTCTGATTTCCTCTATAGCCTCATGGATTTGTTTCTTTGTTTCACTTGCTATTTTTTCAAAAATTTCAGGTGTATGACATAATGTCCTCTATTTCAGTGTCTCCTGTACTTGTTCCTGGTGGACTGGATGTTTGAGATAGCATTTCACTTTTTTGTTTTGTCATTTTCAATACTTGTGCTAATATTTTGGTCTTTTCAATCCCACCAGTCTCAACTGATCATCATTTGTGACTTCGGGTCCTACAGTATGGGTGATGTTTGTCCAATTGTTGGGTACCACAATGAAGAGGAGCAGCCAGTCACCTGAGTTCCTCCTGCAGGGCCTATTTGGTGAAACCTATACTCTTCCTAGGCTGACTAGTCTAGGGGCAATGATGTAAGTTGTCCCATAGCTCCTGCTGTTACTGTGGCTTTAGGCTATTCAGGCCGCCAGATCTACCTGGCTATAGTCTGCACCTCAGCTGGGATCCTACTGTGTCACCAGGGGTCTCCTAGGCTTTTTCAAGTTCCCCTGGGATGGAGGAGGCCTTGATGGTGCTCTCCTCAACCCACCTGGTGTTGTCTATATTGGAGAAGGACTCACCCACACTCTTGCCAGGTTCACCAAGGTCCTACAGCTGGAAGGGATGGTTTGCTGCTGCTCCTGTGCCTGCTGAGGTCCTCTGTGTGGCTGAGGGGTTACTGAGGTTTCCACCAGCCCACTAGGGTTCTGAAGGTGGTAAAAGGGGTTGCTGATGGTCCCTGAGCTGCTGAGGTCTCTGGGGTGGAGGGAAATGCAGCCGACAATCACACTGGTTGAGGTGTTGGGTGAAGGAGGGTAGGTGCAGCCAACGATCCTGCCGGCTGAGGTCTCCAGGAGTCTAATTATGTCTTATATTGTTCATTCAAGGTTTCCATCATTTTCTTATGTTCCTCTAACTTTTTATCTATATATTTTTTAGATATGCTCAACATTTCTTTCATAATGTTTGTCACTTCTCTTTTTAACTGAATGATTATTTCTGATCTGATTTCCTCTATAACTTCATGGAGTTGTTTCTTTTCTTCAGTTGCTGTCATTTCAGAAAGTTCAGTTGTGTGATTTCCACTGTCTTCCATTTCAGTGTCTCTGGGGTTTGTTCTTAGTGGGCTGGAGGACTAAGACTGCATCTTGCTTTTTCATGTTGCTTTTCCTCTGGGACCCATGTGGCTGGCCAGGCATCCTCCTGATAGATTCTACTGGTATGCTGTGCTAAGCAGAGTTTCAATCTTCCAATATCCCCATGGCTAGCTGGGGTGCACCCCCAAACTATGGCACAGGAGACTTGTGCTCTGTGACCTGTGAGGATGGCCAGTGTTACCTTGATGGATTGCACTGGGTTGCACTGAGACACTGGACTAGGCAGACCTCAGATCCTCCATGTGGCTAGCAGGGATGCACACTCAGAGTGTGTTGCTGGGGCCTTGCACCTGGCTGGGTGGAGTTCAGAACTTCTAGGACCCAGGCAGCTAGTCTGGATGTGCCCCTGGAGTATGATGCTGCTGAGGCCTTGCATCTGGTTTCAAGTTCAGAGCCTCTGGACTGTGCAGCTTGCCTGAGTGCACCTCTGGCATGTTGGCTATTTGACATCAACTTGACAAGAAAAGGCATTCTTCTTTTCATCCAATTTTGAAGTAATAGCTTCTTCCAAACAATCACTTGCTTTACTGAAGGACCCTCTATTTCTTTGATTCTGAGACCTACATGAGTCAATGCTATCTCAATCTACAAAGATCTCAATCTACAAAACCAATGCTAACCCCAGATTCTGCTCAAGGGACACAGGTTCTCTGGAGTTTCCCTGGCTTGGGATTTTCGTCACTTATGATAGTGTCCTTCAATTCTAATTTAGGCAAGGAAATGAAATTCTTTGGACTTACCATGCTAATTGTACCAAGGATGTAAGTTAAGAAATGGAGGAGCTGTTCAGCACACCGTCCTGCTCCTCACCACTCTCCATTATCACCCAATCCTATCTCCTCCTGGTTCTGCTCCACATGTAGGTCACCTCCTTTAAGGACGTCACTGAAGAGGTCAATAATTACTTTTGAACTGTTTGTTATCATCAGCGTCATGGTCATCCAGACTCCCCTCAATTTCACATATGCCACTTTGACCTGCTGTTCAACTTTCGGGTCTGTTGTCACTTTTAGGGACTTTTCCTCCTTTAAAAATATGTTATTTTCAAAGGCCTAGACTTTGTCATGTTGCATTCAGTGAAACCTGTAGGTTCTGTACTAGAAGTTTTTGCTGGTATCAGGTTTCCTAGGAAGACAAAGTGGAAACAAAGCTTTGTAAACAAGGAGGGGAAGAGGGATTGAAGGGAAGGGAGGGGATTGGAAAAAAACAGAAGAACCAGGCTATATCATGTATAGGAACAAATTCCCTATGATGAATGTGATCATTATGTATGTCTAAGTTGTACTAATAAATTTAATAATAAAAAAGAAATAAACATTTTACTTTTAAAAAAGAAGTAAGGGTGGATGAGGTGGCCCATGTCTGTAATGCCAGCACCTGGAAGGCTGAGACAGGAGGATTGCTGTGAGTTTGAGGCCAGCCTGGGCTACAAAATGAGTTCAAGGCCAGCCTGAACTGCATAGTGTAACCTTGTCTCAAAAAAGACAGAAAGAAAGAAAGAAAGAAAGAAAGAAAGAAAGAAAGAAAGAAAGAAAATAAGTTTTTTAAAAATTCTAAATCTACACTTTGAAATGGCTCACCAGGTACCCAAGAAAATGGCTCACCAGGAACCCATAATGAATAACTCTAAAATATATCCTAATGCAACCACCATATTTCTCTTTTAAGGATGAAATTCTCAAGGTCTCCACATAAACTGAACAAATAACATATAAAGACAAAAATATTAGAAAAGAAAGCAATTATGGATCAGCATTTTAAAAATTAAATGAAACAAAATATAATCCAAACTTCTTTCATGGAGAAAATATGGCCTTTGAATATCAGAGATATAAGAAAACTCTTTTCTTTTTTTCTTTTTTTTAAATTTTATGTTAAAGGGAATAAAACCAAGCAAAATAAAACAAAATAAAGTCAATCAAAACAAGACTGTGTAAGTGACACAAGATTTCAAAACCAGATAATAGGAAATCAACGATGGTTTACCATAATGCCTCTTGTTGTCTTCTAAATAGCTGCAGATACCTTCAGACATAGTAAAATCAAACAAAATAGAACAGAATAGAACCAGTAAAAACAAAACAATGAACACAATACAAGACTTCAAAACAAGATAATAGTAAGCCCAAAATTGCCACCATAATATATCTTGTTATCTTTGAAATAGCTGCCCATGACATCATACATAATAAACCCAAACAAGATAAAACAGAATAAAATTCAACCAAACAAAACAATGAGAATGATATAGGATTGTGTAACAAGCTAATAGGGAATTAACAATGGCCACCACCTTCAGAAGGAGATCCCACATATATGCTACCCTGCATATTGTTATCCTCTTAACAGATGATTAGACTACCAGCTTTAGACCTGCAAAATCAGTGAAACACTAAACACTGCAAGCATTAAGCTGTATTTTTACCTCATTAGCTATCAATACAGCCTGTGTTTCTCTGGATCAGCTGGTTGCTTATGGGGGTTAGGGGGGGAACGTTGGCTTTTCTTGTCTCCCTGCCTGCATACCAGAAGAGCCTGGCATCTGGCTCTTCCTGAGTCAGCCTGCACATGGCACCATCTCACAGGAGGTCTTAACTTCTTGCTGACTTCTTGTTCTCCTCCTCCACAGTCCATGAATGGTACCAACTCACAGGAGAGGGCTGGTGTCTGGCTTTCCCAGACACTCTTTTCAACATACAGAAATTTAGGGATCTGCATTAAAAATTCTTTTCAACATACAGAAATTTAGGGATCTGCATTAATCACTTTGCATTAGTCAGTATTCCAGCACTGTGACAAAAAAATACCTGGGTGATATTAAATCAGTTTGCAAAAAAGTAATTTCTAGGCAACAATCTCACCATCAACATTACTTGGAGACATGCAATACCAAAAGTAGAAACCAACTGACAGTAAAACATGCATACCTGTAGTCTAATCTCTTCAGGAGACTGAGGCAAAAGGATTGCAAGTTGGAGGTCAGCCTGGATTATATTTTGACTTAGTGAGACCCTGCATCAAAATTGAAAAATTTCAAAGTGTGATAAAAATACCTGATACACATTACAATCCTACCCCCCAAAATATGTGAAACTACAAGGGATGGTGGGGCAAGGGGGTGATGGGGTGAAATGATCAAAGCATGTGATCTGCATGTATAAATCATGAATCCATGTAATTAATATACACTTTAAAAAGAAAAAGTGTTGGGAATGGAGCTTAGTGATAGAATGTTTACCTAGCATACATGAAGCTAAACTTCAGTCCCCTGTACTGAAAAAGAGAAAAGAAAAATCAGAGGTAAACAATATAAAAGGTTTCAGAGGATTCAGGTCATGGCCCTGTTGACTTGGGCCTGTAGCAAACCAGCACACTGTGGAAGGAGTTCATGACAGAGGAGCATTGCTTGCCTCATGGTCACCAAGAAAACAAAGAGGGAAGCAAGAAGGTCCTGGCATCATTAAATCCCCTCCCAGGGTACATCTCCAATTATCTAACTTCCTTCCACTAGGCCTCAGTTCCAAAAGGTCCCATCACCTCCCCCAAACACCACAAGTCGAGGGACAAGCCTTAAACACACGGGACTTTGGAGACATTCAAGATCTAAACTGTAGCACTGGATTTTTCAGAAGTTTTAAAAAGCCCCCTTTACCCTCCATGTATCTCTTTTCCCAAACCTGCCTTACCAGGCAGTCTCAGTCTATCTATTCCTTCTCCTGAGCATCTTCTCTTGTGACATTACTTCATCCAATAATTTTAACTTTAAAAATCTCTTAGCTAGAGTCACCTACTGTTACAGTTTGTGTTCAGATGTCCTCCTCAAAGCCTACAACAGTCACAGGTGGGGCTCTTTCAGAAGTGGCTGCATCTAGAGTGCATGACTGATTTACAGTACAGTGCTAGGGTGGGTGATTACTAAATCTGATAGGTTTGGCACTGCCCTAATCCTGGCAGCCTGGATACAATATAAGGAACAGAAAGAGGCTTATCTTATCCCTTCACTTGCTTGCTTTGGCTGTCTTCTGCTTGCCATGAACTGTTCTCTCCTCTGTAATGTACCTCTGCCAAGCCACCCTGCCTAGGAGCCAGCCAATTTTGAACCGAATCTTCTACAGACTGTGAGATAAATAAAGCCCCCCTTTACCTTTGGGTGTTGGGTGTTTTGTCTCAGCAAAGAGAAAAGTAACTAGGACACCCAGAAAGTCCCTTAGCTCTGTAAATGCATTGTGCGGGTCTTTTAAGAGGCTGTCACATAGGTCATGACCTCACTACAGTGCACTGAGAATAACATCGGTCTGCTGCTGTTTTCATGACCACCAAGAGCAAAAGGCAGGCCACAGAGAACCCTCCTTGCTGGTTTAGCAGAGTATCACGTGCCCCTTCTTCAGTATGCTTTCCTTTAGTTGTTACAAGCTTTTGACAAGTCTCAAAAGATCTGTGAGTGTTCACTTGCTTCTTCTGTTTGTCAAAGTGACAGATAGTGCTCTGGAGTTCTCTGCTCCACCATTGTCAGTGGTATCACTTCAGGTGCTAGTCAATCTTTACTACAATTGCTTTGTTTTTTCAGTATTTTTAAAAACTCATTAACAGTCATTTCTTATGTAAATTCAGCAGTTATAAATCTTGTTTCTATTTTTCATTTGTTACCCTCAAGGCATATATTAAAAACATTCTCCATTTAAATCTTAACCGAAGAAAGCTGATAATCACATCCTTTTTGCACCCATAATTTTCTCCCAGCACTTCCTCCTACATGTATATAAAGAACTTCCAAATTTTCATTTCGAATTGTCAATGAGATCTTTTCTTAAACACTCCCAGTACAAAATTTTACTTGCTTAGTTTATTATTGCTGCTACATTTATCTCAGGATATCTTTCTTGAATTTGTTTCCATTTCACTAGCTTATAACCAGGAGTTACTTTTCAAAAGTTCTAGGGCAGATAAACTTTCTGATTACTTGTATGACTGTAAATGCCCCTATTTTTCCAGCATGTGAAATAATAGTTTGACCATATACAAAATTTTTAATTCAAAATCTTTTAACTAGTATTTTAAATATATCAGTATATGAACTTTCTATAAATTATCACTTCATTGCTCATAATATCCACATGAAAAGAGCAACAACATAATGTGACT
>RJWT010046049.1:0-11521 GCA_004365215.1 Cuniculus paca | reverse complement strand
TGAATAAAATGGATTTAAAAAAAAATACCTTCTGCATGATTCTAGTTCCAGGGCTCTACTTCTGGGGCACCTACTGCACCCATCTCAGAGAAAACAGCTGCAAATTGCCCTCGTCTTTTCTGGTGAAGCTCACGGTCTCGTGTCTAGACGACGTCACAGGTGTGGCTCTGCCAGCGCTCCTGTGAGAGCGCATCCCTTCATTCATCCTTTCACCGTAGGTGTGCTACACAACTTCTCTGCCCTAGACGGTTGTCATCTTCCTGAATGAATGCAGAGAGGCGCTGCCCCTCTAGTGCTGTCCATATGATTACATTCGCAACGTCTCCATCATTGCCAATGCGATATCCGCCTCATTTTATAAAATAGAATCAAATCCTGGAGGTTTTACAGAAAGAGGGTGATCGGAGGAGCCAAACCTCTAAGCCGTCCCGACATCTCAACCACACTTCAGCCTTCAGATTTGTGGCACAGCCGTGAACGCACTAAATGGCTACCGTTTCTCCCAGGAATCATCAGAGGCATTTGTTTGTTTGTTTAGGAATGACTAAACATGTTAGGTGGTCTCTAACACGTCCAAAACCCCATATTTTTGAAAGCTCTCATTTCATATTCTAATCCTCTCTAGCAAGTTTTCGTTTTTTAAACCTTACCTTTTAATAAAGAAAAATCATAGAAATCTATTCTTTCGATTTATAATATTTCATAGTTTTTAACAGGCAAAATGCAATATTAATAATACATCACTGTTCTGCTAATTTCTGAGTGGTATCAGTTGTTCTGAGGCTGAAGATATAGCTCAGTGGTGAAGCCCTTGCCTAGCCTGCACGAGGTCCCTAGGTAAAATCCCCAGCACTGTCAAAGACAAAAATAATAATAAGTTAAAAAGAAAGACCCTCTTGTAATAACTCAGTCTCAGAGCAGAGATGAAGCAAATTCACAGGCATAGAACTTACTCATTTATCTATGTGTGTGCTCATGGAGAAGCAGCAGAGTTGTGAGAGGAGTGTGGATTCTGGATTCCAAATACATGGTTTTGCACCCCTGAAAAACCATTTGCCATGGACTTAGGCAAGTTCATGGAAAGCTAGGCTTCTGCACATCTCCTTTATGCAGTGAGAAAACAATAATACTGACCTCATGGGATACTTAGAGGATTAAATGACTTCAGTCACAAAGTTCTTAGTGGTGCCCTGCATGTAATAGAGTCTCACTATGTACTGGCTATTATTATGGTCATTATTATTGTCATTAATTACATTTCTTCAAGAAAAAAAAGGTGTCTGTGATCTGATTTTTGATAGATGGCTTTCTCCAAGCTATTTAAATAATTAAAAGTAAAAGCGGAATATGACCCCAAACAATTCAAGATGGTGCATTTTACTCTTATTGACCCGAGTACTAAGAAGTGCAATGACTAGTCATTGACAACAAGAGGGTTATAACCCTTAGCTGCAGAGCTCCTCCACTAATTCTCACTGCCCGGCTCATCCTGAGCAGCCATAGGGCAGCACAGTGGCACTGACCAAAACTACACAAGATAAGAACAAATCTTTGACATAAGGCGCTTTCGTCCCTCCCAATGAGCTCTGCCTTCACTAAAAGCTGCTTTGAAGCTTCATCCTAGGAAGTTAAAGGCCTTCAGGGAAGCTGGAAGAAATGTCTTGTCAAATCGCTCCATTAAACATGTCATTTTAGGTGCAGTGCACGTGCTCCCAGGTGCTGGATGATCCAGAGAAAGGCATTCCTTTAGAGAATGGCACCTGCTGCCTAGACCCCTGGTCCACATCCTCCGGCTCTTACAAAGACCCCATCTCTCATCCTGGCAGCACGATTCCTCTCTCAGAACTTGCCCACTGCGCCCCTGACAGCACACCCTGACCTGAAAAGGCTCATCTTCACTCCTGTCCTTGTCTTGGTGGATTCTTCTTCATGGACTGCATCCCCAGTTTCCATATTGGTCTCACGGGACAGAAGTCCTAGTGCGGAGCACTGGGCAGGGAGAGAGAGCCCACACAAAGCCGCGTTTCCGAGAGGCAGCCATGAGTTCACCCCCACCCTGCAGCTTGCTTGTCAAATGCAGACGGTGCGACCTTTCCCACTCAGCTCCAGTGCACTGTAAACACATTGGCAAAAATACCTTCTTCATTGATAGTCTTCATTCCTAACCAATGAAAGGTTGGGGTTTTTTGAAAAGACCTTTACTCAAACAATCCAAACCACGGGAGAATATAGAGAAAAAAATGCCATCAAATGTCTGGAAATTAAGTCAGTAAAATATTTCTATTTTTAAGTGAATCATCGATAGTTAAGTTATTAACTCTAGAATACAAACAAGATAGCCTTTAGAAGATGTTCACTCGTAAACTCCATGGCTCAATACCAATTTTGTATGACAATTTTAGTAAAATTAATATTGTAAGCAAATTTGTACTGAAAGTTTTAAATATAATTACTGTCCTTAGAAACAATGAAAGGAATATGAATTATTTTAACTAATATCAGTGTAAAAATATATTATTGAGATTTAAACCAATTGATGGCGAATAAACATAGAAATGCTAGAAAAACAGGGAGAAAATTTAACTACATACCTCAAGATTGGTTCACTTTTAATACACACTTATATTCCAAGTCAATTTATTTTTCTATATTGTGTACTATCATGTCATTTTTAAAGACAGATTTATGATTCTGAAAAAAAAGTGCTGATCTTCCATTGTCTTAGATAACACATAACTAGTAGCATTAGAATGAATAGGAGTTGTAAAATAATATTAAATTTAACAATTAAAATTCCTGACTATAGTGAGAAATATGCTACTAATGCACGTAAGTGTATAAGGGGCTGAAAATATTTAAGATTTTTTAATTTAGTGAGATCCTATTGAAGAACTTTACATATTTAATGTAATATTTTACTAGACAAACCTTTTGAAAACTTTTGTAGCTTTCCAAAATTGCAAAATTGGTCTCACATGAAGAAAGATCTTCTCAAAATTATTGCTGAAAAAGTACAGGAAATCTTCACTGTCAGAAGAAAGACTGAAATTTAACGTTCATTTCAAAAGAAAATTCAATAATAAATTACATAAACACTGAAGCTATTATAAATAACTATGAAAGCAAAAATAAAAGTATTTTATGATACTATTATATTCTAAAGACTGAATTTCTCATTATCGTGATCAAAGGTTTTATGTTCAAAAATATATTTTGATTTCCTAAAATTATTTCTCATTCATAACAACTATATAATAACTATACAATTGCTATAATCATATGTAATTTATATAATTATTACAAAAATAATAGTCGAAATACATTTTGAGGAGTAGGTACTTTATAAAACTTTCCTAATGGTGTTATGTGGGCTGTTAACAGCTCTGTGTACCCAATCTTTAAAGCTTCATCAGGAATTGTTTGCTTTTTACAGAACAGAATTCATTTACTTTAGTTAAAATTAAAATGAAAATTCATTTCAGGGGAAAAGGATGTTTTTATGGAAGAAAAGAGCTGGAAATAATGCCAGTCTGTTATGTGTGTGGTACTGGTGGTCAAATCTCGGGCCTCACATATGCCAGGCAAGGGATCTACCCCTGGGTCCCTCCCCAGCCCTGAGCCCTCCTTTACAAGAACCTGAAATCAGAGCTTGAAGAGCAGTCAGCATCCAAATACCCTGGGACTCCTCTAAGCTCCCCACCAGAACTGCCGCTCGGTCACTTAGCTCTGTTTCACTGAATGCCTGTGCCTTCTTTCTTTCACAGTCCCTTCCAGCATTCTCCACTGCCCTCACACATGAAGGACACAGCCAGTGTAACTGAGTGTGTACACTTGCTAGGTCCTCTTTGTCTTATTTACAAGCTTCGAGAGACTAAAGAACAGGCCGGGACAGCTTGAGTCAGTGGCTCCGGCTAAAGGGACTGGGCAGTGTGATGAGGACCCACTCAACAGGCAGAGCAAAAACCCGCTTCGTGGACCGCACAGGAGAAAGAGTGCTGGTTCCTCCATCTCCCTTAAAGACGACTTCTTCCCATCTCATGTAAGAGCACAGCGCAGTGACCCCACCCTGAATAGGACCAAAGCCTTCCCAGCTTCAGTGTTCCAAAGGCTTTGAGCTCTTTTACCTCCTGCGCATCCTGACAATTGTCCTCATTTTCAGAGGAATAATTATGAGTGATGACAAATAGAGCTCACTTCGTGCAGCGAATCCAAAATACCTGGAAATCCAGGGACAGCGTCCATGAAAAGTGGTCTCTTGTCTGTAACACTGTTTTTGACCCGTGGACCACCTGAAATGTCTCAAGCCTCCTCCCTGTGGACTGTACATTTTGAAGCGCTGATTTACATCATTCAAATGTCCATATGGATTTATTTTCAAAATAAAAGGAGTTCTCATGGAATCGAAGAGCTGGAAAAGGAAATGAAGAGAGGGTGCAGCATGAAAAAGATTGAACTGAAGCATTGTCTCATGCTAACGACTTTGTTCATCCTGCCAAACCTCATGGAATTACGCCTGAGTCTCTGTAAGAGAGCCGGTGGGCAGAATCTGAAGGAGCTGCTTACACAGGGATGCTGCAGGATGTAGGAATACTTTGGTCCCATGACAAGACATCTTCCTTCAGTGCACAGAGAATGTTAATATTTACAGGGCTATTCCGATCAAGAAGCACAAGCCCGGTGACAGGCATCACCACCTCAGGCAGGCACTGCCAAAGGTCATGGTGGTCCTGCATCCTCCCGGGGTGTGGACTGAAGTGGGCATCTGGGAGGCGCCAAGCAGAGCATGCATGTTGTCCATCCGTGGTCTCATGTGTGACATCTCCAGAGGCTTCCAGTAGTAACATCGTGAGCTTGGAAATGGTGGTGAAGACAACTGTATTACAAGGTGACTCCTGAGGCCAGGCTACTGTCACCTCATCCATGCCCACAGCTAGAAAGAATAATGTGCATGATAATCGTTTACTTAGATGTATTTATTCCTTTTATCAAGAAAAACCTTTAGTTGACATTACATTATCAGTAATTTCAATGTTAATATTTGCATAGTCTCAGCACATTTTGTGTTAAATAATTGAGATGCTGCGCTTTTTTTCAATTTACAACTAACGAGATTATCGTCTCTTCCATTTAACAGGAAACAAAGCAGAAAATAGACCATATCCAATTGATTTCTCTCCCTGGAACTGGCTCTTAAAATGAGTCTTGGATTGTTCTGTTAGTGGCAGCAGTCACTTAGGTTTCCTAGTAACAGTCACTTGAGCTTCCGGGTATTTTTGAGCCCAGACTATAAGATGCAGCATGAGGAAACCACAGGATGCATCAAGCCTGAATGAAATGCTAAACTGATGAGTGCGTTGTATTCATGGGAGAGCTCTTTTCCTATGGGGAAGAAAAACAATTTTAGTCATCCTCATTGCTGAAACAACCAAAATTGTTTGCATCAATCACCCAAAGCAAGGGAGAAAATGTGTTTCCAGGGAGATGAAAGGAATGCAGAAGAGGAGGTAATGGCCTTGTGTCCCTGCACCTGTGATCCCTCCTGTCCCCTTCTCTTGACCTGCAGGAATTCACGAAAGCGTCCCCATGAGACCAAGGTAACATGAAGATGTTGGTGAATCTCTAGTATTCCTCATGTCGCATTTTATGCCAGTTTATCTTAAGCCAGTAACCTTGATATGTATCTTAAGTAATTTCCTTGATGGCCAAGGAAGTTACCAGAATGAACAAGCAACAGTTACGATTTTTCAGTAACTTTATTGTACACATGACAGAGGATTTACTGAAGCCGTACTTTAAATAAGAGTTTTGAAGCAGTATGCTGCATACTGGTTTACATTAGAATTGTCTAAGAATGTCTAGAAATACACTGCAGTGTCACTGGATCCTAAAAAATTCACCAGACCTCTTTTAAATAGACCCTGAGGGTATCAGTTTTCATGCCTTCATTGTGAACATAATTGTATTTTAAATATGTTAACTCAGCTTTTATTATTTCCAGGATTTGAAAACCTAAAGTTCCAAAGGCCTGTGAAAGCAGTAACATTCCACACATGAGCAATGTCAAACTGCTGTAAAGAAGAATAATTTTGCCCAAGAGCTGATCATCTGGAGAGGAACATCAGAAAGAGCTACAGAAAGATTCTCTCAGAGGTAAATTTTGTGTGGAGCGCTTTCCTCAAGAGGCCCAAAAGAGCAAATCCATAGGCAGATGGAAAAGCACAGTCTTGAAGGGAAACCAAAGATGGTGATAAACAGTAGCAAGCTGTCAGACCAACAATGAAGGCCAACATGAAAGCTCTACAATGTGCAGTTCAGAACGCAATAAGCAGCTTTTGGAGAAAACATCAGCACTTGGTTGGGTGCTTGACATGGGGCAGGAAGAATAATCAGATTCCCTATCAACCAAAGTGAGGAGTGAGTGTCGCTAATGTCAGTGTAAGTCACGGAGCACTCCATGTTTTATCTTCATTTTTCAAGTTTCGCTAACTCTGTGCAAGAAATAGCTCCTTACACTATGCAGTTAAATTCTATTTGGTCAAAGAACAATGTCAGTTAAAATTCCAAGATTCCACAGTGAACCTATTTAGAATGGAATTGTAACGTCAGGAATAGTATTATGAGTGTTCAATTCGATAAACTATTAATAGCAAATTTATTATATTTAAGAACCCTTGACAACTGTAAAAGAATTGCTTGCACTATGTTTAGTTTTACATTACATTAATAAGTAGCATTACTGTACATTTTCACTGGAATTTTTTTCTTTAAAAACATGATCTCTACCAAAATGCAAAATGGATCAGACCACACCAGCCACTAACCTCACAGCCACGTGCGGTGCGCCCTCTTTTGTGGAACCTTTTGGTGCCGTGGGAAAGCACTGTTATCTTCTGTAAGAGGGACACAAATCAATCCCCTCTTCCCCGGCTCCCCATATGACCACAGATACATTTTGTCTAAGACAATGCTTAATTACTAACTCGACAAATGTCAATAAGAATCTTAAAGGTAATAGGCTGAATCTTCTTCAAAGGTTACTTTCTATGCAACAGTTCTGAACACGCACTTTTCACTCAGTTGTTTAATTCCTTTTTTCAGACTCTAGTTCTGTCTCTTTTCTCTTTCAGAACAGTGCCAGACTTTAATAAAATTAAGCACAGAAAGTAGGGCTTTTTCAATCGGGAAGGGGATCAAGAGTTGGAGGGACTAGAAGGACAGGAGGGGAAGGGAACAGAAAAGGAATTAGGATGCTTATGCTCCTATGCCAGCTCCCCATGATAAATGTCATCATTATGTACTGCAAACAGGTACCAATAAAAAAAACATAAAAAAATAACTTATGCATTGACTGATTTCTTTTACTCAGCAAGGCTGTGTGGGACATGCATAGAAACCTCATGACGAATCCTTTCTAACACGGTCACCGAGGTCACTGCCTGAGTGTGTTTCAACTCACTGAGGGCAAAGCCTACCACCATGGAAGACTAAGATCCCTCTGCTAATTGCAGCCTCAGGATATTTACGCAGCCTGAGACCACTGAGTGAAAGTGCCTATCTTTAATCTGTTTGTTGTATGACCCACCTATAAACTAAGCAACACTGTTACTGTTCGAAGCATTGGCTGTCGGTTTAAGCCACCGTGGCAGAAGGACGGGGAGTGGGTTGTCCTCACGCACAGAATCATCACACCCTCTGCAGAGCTGCTCTTTGCATACAGGTGAGCTTTTACTATTGATTCCTAGAAAAACAGAGCTCCCGAGCGAAGTACCACACTGCCTGGCCTTCACTACTCCGCTCCTGCTCTCTTCCTCATGCCTGGGCCTCTGCGCTCCTCCTCCGCCTCCCGCTGTCCCCAGGCAGCCCGCTGTCCCCAGGCAGCCCGTTGCCTCCTTAAAAGTCAGGGCCACGCTGTCCAGAAATGCTCGTGTGAGGAACGCAGGACCTGCGCTCTCCATCCAGGCTTGTGGTTTCATGGCACAGAGAGACAAAAAGGAGGGGCACACGGTATTCAAGAATCTTTTTATTAGCACCGACCCAAATGGACATAAATCCCGAAATGCACTGTGTTCGGCTCAGTAACACCGCCCACCAGCAGATTTGGGAAGGAAGCAACCCACGAGTAGGCTTTGAATCGGGAGCTAAGTCCATAGGCTCTTTCCTGTCCTTTTTCTTTAATATTTTTCTTTCTATATCATTTACTATGTTGTCTGTTTTATTGGCTTTTCTCCGGCATATCATTTGGTATTGAGAAAGGTACGCATGTTTGTTTTTTTCGTATTTTTGATTGATGACTATTATGTGCATTTATGAAGTAAAATGTTGCATTTTGATAATACGACAAGGTAATACATACATGTATGTATTTATAGTTTTATCACACTTTTTGCTTTTCAAATAATTTTCAGTTTTGTTTTACAATGAATTTTTTGCCTGAAAAGCTTCCGTTCATAATTTAGTATCTAAGTTGAACATCGTCTGCCTTTCCCTAAGTAATTCACCCCTGTGTTCCTCAGGTTTTAATATGCATGTCTGAAATGAATGCAAGTACTTTTGCATCTAGATGGGGCTGCATGACTTGGGGTAAATATTCCTATCTCCTGTAAGCGGCCAGAATCTGAAATTTGCCTCTCCTAGAAACTCACACCCTTTAGACTACATGGTTCTGACACTCATCTTGTTGACTGAACACCTAATATGTTTTAGGCAGTGAAAATATTCATATGAACCAGACACATCAACACTCTACCATTCTGAAACTTAGACGGCACAGGACACTGATCTAGTCACAAATAGACAAATGAGTGAATCCGTGTGATAAGTGGTGTAAAAAAAGTACATGCGAGCTACTGCAGAAATCACTGTGGGAGCATAGTTGGGGTGGGGGTGAGGGAGGACTGAAGAGGGGACCTTTCGGTAGGGAATTAACACTCTACAGTGAGGCAGTCATTTCCACCTTTCGCCTGAGCTGCTCTGTAGCAGCTGCACCAGTGGGTGTTCACAGATGAACCCAGGAAAACTTAAAATATTAGTGTCATGCCAGGTGTGATGGCACACACCTGTCATCCATCACACAGGAGGCTGAGGCAGGAGGGTCACTGTGAGTTCAGGGCCAGCCTGGGCTACACGGTGAGTTCAAGGCCAGCCTGAACTGTGTAGTGAGACCCTGTCTCAAAAAGACCAGAAAAAAAAGTAGTTTCACACCAGAATGCCTTTGTCAATAAGTGAATAAATGGGTCTTGAAATCTGTATTTGGTAAAAAGTCCTCTTAAACTTAAAATGATTGCATGTAAATTAGCCCAAATCAAACAGTTTAATATGCTATATTTCCTTTTGTAAACTTCATATTTAATTAGGTAATTAACATTTCTGATCATTTCCCAACACTTTTACAAATTACTCATTACAGTTGATAAATCAGCATTGTATTAAATATGAATGTTTAATTTCTTGTAACAATGAGAATTTTACATTTTATAAAATAATTTAGAGTCACAAAGTGTTTCCAATCATTTTTCTCTCATGAATAGCTGCTATGTTTTGACATCATCTCTTATAAACTTTCTCCTTAACATTCACTTCTCTTGAAATTTCTCACATGTAACCACCAGTCATTTCTAGTTTTGGACCCATTATCTGTGAAGGGCTGTCCCTGTGCTAGTCAATTCCATTTTCTTTTGGATCTTAAAAGGCACAAGAGTTAATAAGAAAAATACCTTTATTTTCTGACAAATCCAACATAATCTGAAATTTGAACTCCTATCTAGGATGTTTCCATTTAGAGAATTACTGTTATGTAAACAGTCATTAAAATTTTGCTGGGTTAGAGAATTGCCATTATATAAATGACCACTCATATTATATTTGCATTTAGAACTCACTGAAAAAAATATAAACACCCTTATTTTGAAAAACTTATCTAGTAAAAAAAATAGCATAAAATAAATAAAGAAAGCATACTTCATTCAAGGTGAGGTAAAGAAAAGAATGAATTCGAGATGCTTACTTTGCCCTTTTCCTTGAAAAGTTACCCTTCCCCAGGAAATTATTTTTAACAGAAAGAAATTAATCCTGACCAAAAAAAAATGATTAGTAATATGAAATGTCAGGTCTCTAGGTAAGTTTCCTCTTACTGGTCCCTTAACTGCATACTGGTAATGCCATCAACTCTGCATAAAGCCAGGGATGGAGCAGCAAGTCAGAGCGGGCATGTGGTCGACTTTTCAATTAATTTGGCCATATCACCACTGCAAACCTTCTAACACTACCCGTCCAAATGACACACATAGTAGTAATAAGTAGAAAATGCCACAGATCTGCAGATAAAATGTGTTGACCTTTCTTTGTATGATCAATACATGCACAAATTAAGAAAAGGAATGATCAAAATCCAGGTTAGGCAATATCTTAGCCCTTTCAGTCTGCTGTGATAAAATAATTTAGATTGCATGGCTTATAAACAGCAGAGATTTCTCACAGTTCTAGAAGGTGCCAAGTGTAAGATGCAGGTGCTGCAGACCCGATGTCAGTGGAGACCCTGCTTCTTCACTGGTAGCTCTGGAAACTCATGCAGCAGAGTCAGTGGCAGGGCTCTCTTTGACCTCTTTGTATAAGGGCCCCAGTCCCATTCAGGACCTAATCACTGCACAAAGGTCCACCAGCTAGTATCATCACCTTGAATGTAGGCATTGGGGAGGGCATAAACACACATGGCAAACAGGAAACTATGAGGAATCACATATGGTTTGCCTGTCTATAACCATTTACTGTACTTTGTGTTTTAACAGAATAAGAGGGTATTTGCTCAGGGAAGGCACACTGTATTTTAGCTAAAATACTGGAAATGTATAAGTAAAAGTTTGGAAAGTAGAAAATATGTAGGGGAAATAGCCAAGGAAAATATAAAAACCCTGTAAGAATTTATTAAAAGCTATTTGCATACTTGATCTATAAGTGCCTGTTGAAAGAAACTACATAAGCTATTATACAAATCAATGTGGTGGGCCCAGGATTTAGCTCAATGGCACAAGCACCTGCCTGGCAAGCAAGAGGTCATGAGTTTGATCCCCAGTATCAAAATAATAATAATAATAAATTTGGGCCTTGAAGTAAAAGAAAAAAATCATTTTATTAACCATTAATCCTTGACTTCTGGAAAGATGGCGGAACAGTAAGCAGCAGAGTAAACAGTCTCTCTGAGAGAAGCAGTTCAGATGCTGGAATATAACATTATGGAGAGGACAAGAAGGAAGGAAGGGGGTCCCCTGGACCCAGGAAGAATCTGAAATATGAATTGAAGCCCACAGAGAGAATAAAAAGAAGAAGTTAAACAAAGAAGAAGGTAGTGGCTGGCAGCACCTTAGCCTGGAGCCTGACTCACCCTGCGATAAGAGTTGCTGAGCCTGGGGACACAGGGTCACAGTCACGGCCTTGGTCGAACCCAGAGGTCTCTGTGGAGAGGCACAGCAGTGAAAGAGAGTGGCGGACAGAGATCTGCACTGGCTGGTAGTGAGTGCAGGGGACT
>RJWT010046048.1:0-11527 GCA_004365215.1 Cuniculus paca | reverse complement strand
GGGCATAGGGACTTCTGTCCCACCTGTCACACAGGAAGCACCCTACCTCCACCTAGCAGAGCAGTACCAAAAAGCCAGGCCAAGCACAAGGTTTAAATGAAATCCCGGTTAGGCATGGTGGCTCATGCCTGCAATCCCAGCACTTGGTCGGCAGAGGCAGGAGGGTATGAAAGAGAGCACCCCAGAGTTTATAGTGGAGGCTGTCCTTGCCACAGGACTTCCCAGTGTAGGACAACCTCCATTCTAAAGAATTTGCTTTTGTTTTTTTGTTTTGTTTTTACCTTTTTAAAGGACTAATGTAGCTTTTTAAAAAGAAAAAGACAAAGGATTAATGCAAAAAGTGATTGCAACCAAAATAATGTTTTTGTTAGTAATTCAACCCCACAGAGCTAACAGATAACGTCAAACATCACAAGTTGGGGGGTCATGATAACAAGACAAAGAATAACAGATTAGTAGTGATGCTTCTGATGTGTTCTCCCAAGAACGTGGAAAACATTTTGAGATGCAGGAGGGGAGTGAAGCCTCAGGGGAGAGTCACAGCTGGGAGACACCTGCCAGGTGGTCACAGGTTGGTGGAGTGGCAGAAGCCCTTGGTGGGCACTGGACAACTCAGGGGGAGGAACAAGCTAACTTTCAGTTTGATTAGCTTGGTGCCCTGCTAGTTCTGCTCAGGATGCCTGACCAGCAGGTGAGGCTGGAGAGAGATGCCATCATCAGACAACAGTGAGGATGAGAGCAGACCACTGGCACAAGCTGAGGTCTGAGATGTGCCTGGCCGGTGGGTCACCAAGTTGGAAGGTGTGCAGACCGGGGGGTTCCCATGTATAGTGGCGCACCTCTGTGGAAGAAGAGGGGCAGACAAGGAAGAAAGGCACCTCAAACTCTCAGTGTCTCCAAGATCTGTCCCTCCCATGATGCTGGCAGTACATGCTCCCCTGAGCACCAGACATCCCTCTGGACACCTCACAGAGACAACAAAGAGGTGGCCCATATTTCCATCGGGGAAACTGAGGCATGGAGACAGTGCACAGAAGGGTTGAGCATGCTGTGCAAAGGACAATCCTGGATTTGGCAGGGGTTGGGGATAGGGTACAGAAGACGGTGTATGCTCTCAACTGCATGCTCACGGGTCACCACCCTAAAGGGTGCCAAGGTATGAGAAGGTACCTGTGTCACCACAGTTCTGATTATTACTGAGATGACAAAACTTTAATAAAATTACAACTTTTTACTTCCAACAGTGAAGAACTAGACATTTCCTTGAAAATAAGAGAAAACGAGTGAGTGTCTAATTTGCTTTTGAGGCAGAAGCCTAAAGTAAGAACCACACCCAGGTGCCACAGGTGGAAACGGTGGGACTGCAGGGTGGGGGGCTCTCCTGACATGCATGGTCTGCAAGTGAAGAAGCACTCTTCTCCAGCAGATGCCCCCCCTCCTGGGCTCCACACGCAAGGCTTGCTGGAGACCATCACCTCCTTCCTGTGGGCTCTCCTTGAAGACATGAATCAAGCCCCCAGCTCCCCGATGGTGGGAGGCTGGGCTTCAGGTCAGGAGGGAGCAACCAGACCCGCCCCATGGGAGGGTCCCCAGGGACAGCAAGTGCTTCCAAAAGGAAGCTGGTGGGAACGGAAGTCTCTTTTTCTCCAGACAGCCCAGAGAAGGATTTTTATCGGAATATAAATTTAAAAGGTTCACAATGACTTCAAAATTTTCAAAGTGCTGTTTAAGACTGAACAAACAAAACAAGCGTGAAAACGCACAATATAGCCACAAACATGCACATACAACATGCACATACCACACAGGCCCAGGTCACATGCACATATAACCACATGCACCACCACAGAAAGAACAAAAGAAAGTCTTAAAGAGAAAAATAATAGTTCTAGAAAGAGTTTATATTCTGTGTTGAATCTTAAATCGACTTTTCTTTTTTGTGTTGTTTGAAATGATGCAAAATATGTTCATATTACAGTCTTAGTATTTTCTTTCAAATTGACATCAACTGATGTTTAGCACTATATCATTTTCAACCAGTAATAAATTTGCCTTGATAACTATGTTTACATAAAAGACAATTTCAGTAGCTTTCCTAGCTGTAAGGAAAAAATACCAACAATTCATTTATTTTTAAAGTGCTTGTGGAAAATTTTTCTCAAAGGAAAAAAAAAAGGCAAATCATTGACAGGAAATTGAACACATTTTTAACTCGATTGTAAGAAGTACAGAGATTAAAGCTCTTTGAAATCATGGTGGAAATGGTATGAAAATAGAATATGGTAGACAACTCCTGATTGTGGCTGAAACTCGAACCCTAAGCACAGAAAAGAAGCAGCATGTGCAGTGCCTGGTGGTAGTCCACAGCCTCCAAAAATTAGGAAGCATAGTGGAGATCATGCACTTATCTTTGAGAGCACAAAAATGACAGCATGAGGAGACAAGAGAGAAACTCAGTGTCCTGCTGGGATCCCTGGACTCGTGGGCATCAGTGACTGCACTGACAAAATTATAGCCTTCCTCCCAATATAGATGACACGTCTCACTTGTGACTCCAACCTGTCTTCGGAGGCCAAGCATTTACCTCCACTCGGCCCAAGGATCTGGAAGTAAAGTGAGTTTGTGAACGATGAAAAACTCAAAACCCAGAACAACAATCAAAACCTCCATTTTCTTGTTTGAATACAAACAGGACCTCAAGACCATGTGTACAAAACAAGCTTCCAGGACAAGCGAGCACATCTGTGTCTCAGCAGGAAATCAGGGCTGGGCTTGGGACAGGTCACAGCCAAGCCCTCTTCCTCCTCATCTCACAGGACACTCCCACCTCCCTGCACATAAGAGGTCAGTGGGAAGAGAAGGTCTTGTCATCAGCCTGAGCACCGGCCTCTCAGTTGCCATAGTGACTCAAGGTAATCCCTAGCTGCCGTGGAGAGGGATTCAGCTAGCTGAGCACTGTGGCCTGACAGGTTCTTATTGTCACCTGTACTGCAAGAAATCAGAGCAATAGCAGCAGCTCATGCCACACTACTCGGGTAAACCTCTCGGAGCCAATTACTTGGAGGAAAAACAAAATCATCCTTGTGCCTCTGGGTGGTAAGTGGTGTTGCTGATCAAACGGCTCAGTGTCGGGGGAGGGGCTGTGCTGTGCAGGCAGACCTGAGCACATCGCTACTAAATTATTTGTGTGTCACTGGACAGTGAGCACTCCAGAGAGACCCGTGGCCGGGAGCCTCATCTCTATTCTCAGCCTCATGTCTGCCCTGGTTTTGACAAACAAACTGGAGTCCTCCAAAGGACTGCGGGCTTGACAGGCAGCCTCGCTCAGGTGCTCGGCTTCTGGGTCAGCCTGGAGTAAGACAGGAGTGCTAGGAACCAAGGAAGAGCCGGATCGGGGTAGCTGGTTAGACTGAGTGTTGAGCAGTTACACAAATCCCCAACACGATACAGCATGGTGCAGAATCGGGATGTCAAGCCCACCTAACCCAGATCCAAACCACCCAGGATAAAAACACCCCCTGGACATTCCAATGGCAGGATGGAGCAACATGCTACGAAAATGAACCCACATCATAAATCAGATGCATTTTATTGGGGAGATCTGACTGTTCTTTCCTACTCATTGGGCTAAGTAAAAGCCAATTTGATCCCAAATTCTTTATCTTCCTCTCAAGAAACCAGAAACTGAAGACAATGTGGAAGAGATGGAAATTTCATAAACTGGATTTAGTTGTACAGAACTAAACCAGAATTATATGATCAGTATTTTAACTGGGTGCTTTCAGTACGAGTTGAGCCCTAATACTGGGAGAATTTAAAATAGTACCTGAGGTTTTTCTTGTAGTAAATGGGCCAGTCCCTCAGACCTGTCCAGGGCAGCTGGCCCAAGAGTAGCTGCCTGGACGAGCAGAAGCTTGGTCCAGGAGCCAGGAGCCCACCACCAAGTTTGTCTTTCATTGGTTTTAGGGCGGTTCCCTTCACAGGGTAGTAAAGCTACGGGCTTGGGGCTTGTCTTCCTCAGCATATTTCAGAAGGGAGGGGAGAAGCACATCAGATGAACACCTTTCAGGTGATTGGACCTAACTGCACCCATGAACGAACCCCAGTGATGAGATCATAATGTGATGGTGTTATTGGGAGGTGGGGGAAGTGGGAGGGGGGCTAGCTCGAGAGTAGGTCTGGCACTGGGTGACTTTGGGATTATCTGTGGTCTCCAGCCCTCCTCACTGGTTCTCTCTCCCTCTCCCTCTCCCTCTGTCTTTCTGTCTCTCTCCTGGCAGACATGCTCCTCTGCCATGATATTTCTGCCTGGACGCAGATCTAAAAGCAATGCGGCCAGCTGACCATGGACAGAAACCCCTTAAACCGTGAGCCAAAATAACCCTTTCATCCTTAAGTTGGTTTTTTAACGTATTTTGTCACACAATAGACAGGAGACTAACATAGACCTAAAAGCAAACATTAAGTGTTGAGCTATGGGAAAATATTTGAGGCATGCACCTGTCTGAGGAAAGTGGAGAGGAGGTAAAACTAACTCCTTCCCCTCTTGAAGACATTCCCTTTTTACCAGCCAGCCTCTGGGCTACACTGTGCGGGGCTCTTACCCCCTGTAGCTCAGTGTCCATGAGGAAAACACACTCAATGATAGCTTTTGTTTCCTCTTAGGACTCAGACAAGCTGTAATTTTCCCCTAAAAGCAAACTAATTTAAGCCTCTCTCAACAAAGGTGTTGGGGACATAGTTGTCCCTTCTTGCAAGCACCCTAGAAGAAGCCTACCTCAAGAGGCCAGGCCTGTGATGGACCCTGGACCAGCCTTCCAGGGCCACACCATGGACACAGGGACACAGCACTCAGTATGAGACTGTCACCTGGGCCACCACAGTGGGGCCTTACCTTCTCTTACCAGGAAGAAAAGCGCTGAGGACCCCTATAGGACTCTCACCCCTAGAGAGCCCACTGACCAGCCGGTTGGAGACGAAGGTGTTCTTCAGTATGGCAATGCCATGTGTAGGGAAAGTGGATTCTCGTGTGGTTCTGATGGGATGAGGACACTCCACAGCCCCTCTTCCATTTCAAGATGTCTCTGACAAGCATCCCAGCAGCTGCAGTGTCCCAGCTATGAGACCTCCGTTCTCACCCTGGCTGTACTGACTTGTTGGTTCTCCATGTGCCACCATTGGAGACTCTGGGCCCTCTGCTTCCCAGCCCCTCATGAAGAGGCTTGGTCACTCCTTCACTGGGGAGTCTGGGCTCAGTGTGTCCCTTGGGGTTCCGTGTGCTCCTTGTCTGGGAACACCTACGCCAGTCCCATTTCCTCATTACCTCTGTCTGTCCAATCCTCAGCCATGTCCACTGCCTGAGGCCCCACAACTTGACCCTCTCAGAAGTACCCAGCCTTGGACTGTGTCTTCAAATCGAAAAGGCCATGTGAAATGGCTTGCTAGCACCTCCCACACATGCTCCATTTTCTTAGTGGATTTAGTTTGTAGCACTGCAACCCAAGCCCCAAAGATGCCAGCAGTGTCTTGCCTCCCCTGAAGGACGTCCTGATGCCCTGGGGAAGGAAGCTTCCATCCAGAGTGCCCGAGAGAGAGGATTTCTGTGGAAGGCAGCATTGGGGAAGATGCTTCAATGGCCCCTGTCTACCCACCCCAGGGAACAGCTGTGACCAAACTCCGCCCCTTCTGAGACCTGCCTGCTTGGGATGCAGAGTCTCACACAGCCCCCTGAGGAGAGGGCATGACAACAGGGACCAGCATCTGCATGGCTGATGGGACAAGACTGCTCCATTGGAAGTGTCCCTCCCTGCCCTTTTCAGTCCACCATGTGTGACACTGTACCTGGCAAAGACATCATCTGAAAGGCAGATCACTGAGCATTTGGGCACCATCCACAGAGACCCACTCGCCACCTACCTTATTCCCCTAGGTCTGGTCCTTCTGACCCAGTGCCACCTCCAGGGTTAACTGTGCTCCCCACCACCCCTCTGCCCGTCACAGTTCTGGTCCTTGGCTGTCCTTCCTTAAAAACGAGACAGTCTAGAAACACTCAAGAAGACTGAAGAGAGGGGAGTCGGGGACAACTTTGCTGTGCTGATGGTGTGGTCTGGGGGCAGGGGTGTCCAGGAGTCCTGGAGCTCCCAGGGGCAGCACACTGGACATAGAGCATTGGCACAGCGAGTGAGACGACTAGGGTGTGTGGGCCACACATGGTCAAGGAGCAGGACACTCTCAACAGTATCGGGTGAGAGGCTAGCCCTGTCCTCAGCACTGCAGAGCAGCATAGCAAGGAGGGTGTGGTTTATTCAGAAACAAGAGGAGTGTGCGTCAGGAGGGTGCAGCAGCAAGAACACCTCAGTCCCCAGCATACTGGGTTCACAGTCAGTGGGAAACCCAGCTGGCCCTGGGTGTCGCCGTGAGCACGATCTTGAAAGCAAGGCCCATGGCACTGCTCCAGCCAGCCTCTGGTGTCCTCCTCGAGGGGCACTGGCAGAGGAAGTGTCTTCGGAAGCCCTTTGGAACAAAAATTCAGATGATGCTCTTTCTGAGCCACTACCTTGATTAAGCACAAGGAATCTGGGGTGGAGGCGAGTCTTTTTCTTTCACTGGGGCTAAGACATAAATATCCTTTCAGGTATAAACCAAGGAAGAAAATACATTTGGGGCTGGATTTCAATGGCACAGACCTTCCAAACCAATGACCCATTTGCTCAATGGGCCAGCAATCAAAAGTTTTATTTCCCAAAATGTTTTCCACCTCGAGACTTAGCCCAGGATGTGCTTTAGGGACCCACGTCTTGGCCAGTCCTTCCTCGTTGCTTGGAAATACCCACCGAGACTGTGACCTTGACCCTGGGCCACTGCTTCTGAACCCTTTACTGTGGCCTCTATCCCTGGGGCCAAGAGCCTGGTGCTTTGAGCCTGGCCTCCCCACCACCTGCTAGCACCTGGATTCTCCTGTCTCCTCCACTCTTGGTGGGTCCAGCCCTGGAGAGAGGAGGACATCAAACCTCCACCCCAGAACAGCTTAGCCAGCCCTTTGCTGACACTCATAAGTTGCAATACCTGAAGCCACAGATGTGCCCGCACACTTCCTAGAGACCCTGTTGGGAAAAGCCAGCGGTAAGGTGGGGTCAGATTTCAACGCTTGTGTTCATCAAACACCCAGAACTGTGGCTCCTCACCCTGCAGACATTCAGGTGTTCAGAGTAAGGTTAAAGTCCTTGCACATGTAACACAGCCACATGCAAACACAGAACAGATTAGCTGTTGCTGATCAGGGGTTGAGAGCACAGGCCTGCCTGGAGAGCCACTTTTCCCTTACAGAAGAGGGGCATTGTCAGACACAGCTCCTAAACCCCGAGAAGAAGAGTGGCCTGAGACGCTACACACCTAAAAGCCAGTCACCCACATGCACAGAGACACCAGCCCCTCCCCCGTGCCTGGGTAGGGCATCCCCAGAAAAGACTGGTCATTGGGGAACACAGAGGCCCTTGGTCTACAGACAACAGACACGGACTACACCTCAAAGAAGATCTGCCACGAACGGGGATCTAGGTATCCATCCCAGAACCTGGGTCTACCAGGATTGAATTCAAAACCAATCCACCAGCAAAGAGGGAGACCTTGCCACAGGCAGCTCAGCAGCAGGTAAGGGAGCAGACTGGCAAGCAGATGTGTAGATGGGCCAGCAACTGCAAAGCAAGGCCAGCGGACACGCAGACAGACAAGAAGTGGCTGCACACATGGGCCAGCAGGCACAAAAACAGGCCAGCAGACATACAGACAGACAGGCCAGTGGGCATGCAGTCAGGCCAGCAGGCAACGGGAAAAGGCTACCGGGAGGGCACCACAGGCTGAGGGTGGATATGGTGGGGAATCCGTGGAATTGAAGCAGTGACTTCACTAGGAAATACTGGCACCTGGAACTCGAGAATGACCCCTAGCCTGTCCTCCTCATCCTTGTGACCCTTGTGGGGACACCAGTCCAGACTCCAAGTCACAATCTCAACTCACAGATGGGGATAGGTGGAGCCAATTCATGGGGATGTAAGGCAACAGTTCCCTGTGAAAAACGCCCTGTCCTAGGTGGCCCCAGTCCTGCCCCCTGCTGTGGGAAGGACACAGTCGGACCCCACGAGCCCCAGATTGGAACTCCACCACCCTGTCCTGAACCAGGACATGGAGGTCTTCTTTGCAGGGTTTTTCTTTAAAATCTTCATTTCCTTTAAACTCTGCACGCTGAATAACTGGTTTAGAGCGCCTGAGTTCCGGTTGCATTTTAGACCCACAGGACCATCTGTGCCAGGTGGCACTGGACTATCAAGCAATCCCCATGCTCTGCTCATCCATGAAAAGGTCTGGACCAAGGAACTACCTGGCACCCCACTTCCTAGGACTCCTCACAGTTAGTGGGAGCCTTTTTTCTTCTTTTATTTCCAATAAACATTTCTCCTTTAACCTCTTTTCTGTTGATGATTTTGCTCTTTGACTTCCTGTGGCAATGAGCTCAGTTTACCCGACGATAGCTGTTTTAAAGGCATCAGGGCCAGGACTCCAACCTGGCCTACACTCATACAGGACAGCTTCTGTGGCTGTGTCACTGGTGTCATCACGGCTCCTGGGCAGTCCTCCCTCTTGCCCATCCTGGAGAAGGCTCAGCTGACAAGGAGAGGAAAAGCCAGGAAGAACGTTTGGATTCTGCAGATCAAAGCCAAGACCCAGAGCCCTGTGGGCACAGGCTGGAGTCTCAGGATAGCATCCATCCTGAGGTGATGCTTGGCAAAAAGAGACTCCAGGCTATTGGCTGGAAGCAGATACTGCTTCAGGGGCAGAAGGGGCTGAGGGGGGCTGAGGGATTCTGCAGAGTGGTCTCGATGGACTCAGCTGTGAGGCCACAAGCAATCAGAGACAGTGAAAGCTCTGTTCCTTTAGAAGATTGAGCTCACCGTCTGCTTAATAGCTCAGAGGGCATTGTCTGACACCATTAAAGGACTCCGTTCAAATATGCCAGATTAAAAAGTCTTCATTCATCGGCCATACAAAAGGGAAAATAAGCCCCATTGTTCTGAAGAGTGGTGGCTTGATTTAAATGTCGCTGCTGATCAGGTGCTAGGCAGCACTGGGACCTGCCCTGCACACTGGCCGGCCCGCCCCGTGCTCCCGCCTGTCTCTGCATCCAGGAGGCTGGTATTTGCGGTGTCTTTGCTGCTAAAGGGCAGAGGAGCTGAGGAGAGAAAGCCTGACTCCCTCCCCTGTGATGATTTATGCATGGCTCGCTGCCACACCTATGTGCTTCTGCCCAGCACGCAGGAAGCTTTTTAACCCAAGAGGTGCAGAAAGGCTTGGACAGTGAGGGGAGCAGGACCTGTCCCAGCCTGCCAGAAAGCACCCAGGCAGATCCAAGGGACAGGACAGTGGTACTGTAGTCCACATGCACGTGGCAGGACAACTGAGGCGCAGAGGGATGCAACAGAAGGGTGCTCCTTCCACAGAGCTGATATCCCTGGTGTGGGTGGGAGCACGGCCAGCCTCAGCCTGGAGGATGCAGGACTCTGTCTCGGGACTTGTGATGCAGCTCATCTCCCAGCAAGAGAAAGAGAGGCCCTGGTGAAGACCCTGGTGTCTGTGGGCTATAGAGGCTGCTCTTGCAAAGCTGACCCCACACTGCCTTCAGTGAGAAAGAGGCGCTTCAACTCTTGGGGCCCTCACTCCTTCAATCTCTGTCTCCTTCCTGCATTTGAGCAGAGCACACTTTAAAACGTTCTCTAAGCACAGGTCCATTTCTGGGCAGCAAGAAGATCCAGTGACTGCAGAGCCTGCGGCCTCTGCCGTTGCTATCTCTGGGGCGGGGACTTTGGGATCTGTGCCGAGTATGGGAATACCTTCACAATCGGGGCTCAGATTCTTCCCAGCCCGTGGAGCTGCAGAACATGTGGGCCTGGCCCTGTGGGTCACTGTCATGGTGCAAGGGATACACGGTCTCTCTGAGCCAGGTTGTTTTCTCCACAGCAATTGCAACTCATCTGGCCAATGGCTAATAGGAGATTTTCAATGGCTCTGAGACATGATGTGACCTTAGGTGTCAGGGTCACTACTGCAGACACAGCCGAGCATGCAGCAGCCATGTGACACTGCCCTCGAAGGCAGTGGCCAGCCTGAGAACTGCAGCCCTCCTAGGCCCATCCCACATTCTGAACTGTACCTTGAAGAAAGGGCCTGGCAGCCACTCCCCACTGCATCTGTTGAATCGAGGGGCACGGCGTCATCACCACTGTCCCCAGGGCACACTATTTGTTTTAGCTGAGTTCACCAAAGGGACCTCTTCCTGCAGGGCCTCTGCAAGGGGAAGATAAACAGTACCCACCCCAGGAGAGGATGCAGGAAAGTGCTAAATGCCAGCTAGTGGAGGGGGCCACAGTCCATGCCAGCATCAATCTTCTTGTGCCTGTAAGGTCCTGTAACGAGGACCCAGCAAGTTGATATTCTTGGGCTCCAGAGCCAAGGGTAGCTGGCTCTCTCTGGTGCATAGAGATACTCACTGGATACTCCAGAAGAAACAACTCAGGTGGGGGGAGGTTTAGCTGAGTGTGTGGCCGTGATGACGTGTGCATGTTTCTCTGGCATCTAGATGCACCAGTCTGCTCTCAGCCACTGCAAACCCTAGCTGTTGGGATGTGTGGACCCATCGTTTTTTACACTAATATGCCACGCTGGTCAGCATAATTAACAGAACATCCAGAAATAAACGAACCCACAGTGACAAAGCTGGGTCAGCCAGAACTTGTGATATGGTGAAAAATGATGGCAACTAAAAGAAAAGCCACACACAACTCCACTGGGGCAGCAGTCTCTCAGGTCCTGGACAGAGCTAGGCACATCTAGGCAGGGAGTCTGGCAAGGTTCCCCAGGTCCTGCCCAGCCATCGACATCTTAGCAGACAGCCTGGAGGGGTGCCCAGGTCCTGCCCAAAGCTGTGGGCATCTCAGCAGGGAACCTGGCAGGGTGCCCCTGGGTCCTGCCACAGTCATGGGCATTTCAGCAGGGAGCCTAGGACCCTGCCGCATAGGTGAGGGCTGATTGTGGTCTGGCTTCTCTGCAGATTCTGCCTCTCAGTCTGTGACTGCCACGTTTTAGTAAATGTAACTCAAGTGGCAAGGTCTTAGCCTGCCTGGCTGCTGAAACCAGTCCCTGTGGACCTGGCACTCATTGCGACAGTCACATTTCTCACAGCTCTGGAATTGCAGTCAGAGGCCTGGGTGTTGCTGAAAGCCTGCTGTGTCTCTGCTCATGTCACCTTCAGACTATGCACCAGAGAGAGCCAGCTGCCCTTGGCTCTGGAGCCCAAGAATATCAGCTTGCTAGGTCCTCGTTATGCCAATTAAAAAACTGTTCTTCCTGACCGTGAAGGTGGCCAGGGTGGTCACCAGCTGACCACAGCACATTTCATTGTGAGCTGCAGAGGCAGAGAAGAAAGGGAAGGGTCACACCAGGGAAACCAGTCCCGGTGCAAGATCCAGGGCAACGT
>RJWT010046047.1:0-11516 GCA_004365215.1 Cuniculus paca | reverse complement strand
GGTATCTTCTACAAATTACTGAAACTCATCATTTTAAATCTTTTTTTCCTCTGTGCTTCAGTTTAGATAGCTTCAATTTCTCTATCTTCAAGTTCACAGATCTTTTCTTCTGCACTAATTTGCTCTTAATTTTATCTAGTGAGTTTCTCCTTCTACACTGACTATTCTCATCTCTAAAATTTGTATTTCTGTTGGTTCTTTTTTATTTTCAATTTCTTTTCTTATTATATTTTCTTTTTCATATCTTAACATATACAGTAGCTAATTCTGCTCACTCCATTATTTCTGTCATTTCTGGATACACTTCTATTGACTGATTTTCTCTTAAGTTACAGGGTGTATTTGCTACTGCTTTTCATGTCTAGTATTTGTTTACTGAGTGCTGGACATTTTAAACTTTAGAATATTGAATACTTTTTTCTTTAAAAGAGTATTAGAATTTGTTTTAAAGGTAGTAATGCTAGTTGGTTCATTTTATCCTTCCAAGTATTTAGGAGCTCTATTAGAGCAGGTTTGACATAAACTTTACTAGGGCTAGTGTATCTTATTATTAAAGTGCAACCCTTCTGAGTTTCTGCCAAAAGTTCTGAGTATGCTCCACTTCAGCTGATCAGAATTTTAACAACTCTCAGACTCTAGAAGCTCTGAAAATTGTTCAATTTACAGTTTCACAGTCGTTCTTTGCCTGAATTAGAGAAATTTCATCTATTGTTACCACACAAAGGCTCAGCCTGCTTGCATAAATAGAAGCCAGTTAATCAAGAAGCAAGGTGGTAATACAGAAAGAACTTTATTATAAGGAGTTAACTGACTGAAAGATGGTGGACAAAGGGGCTGTTTTTCTAGAAAGTTGAGTTCAGAACAATTTACATACATAGAAGATGGGCAGCTGGTGAACACCTTCTTAGAGTTCGAAGTTTGTAGCCAAATAATGCAATTTGCTCTGAATCGCCTAGTCATGAGATGTTTTTCAGCTCTGCAAATCTCAAGACAAAGATCGTTATTACTTCAAAGGATTCTTGTCACTGATTAGCTAGTCTATGTGAAATTCCTGACATATTACACAATAGGTAGACTAGAGGGGGAGGCTTCTAGAGGCCCGGTACTTACCTCCAAACTCAGGGTAACGAAAAACAACACAAAACAAAACACTTCACCTGATTATTGTGAAAGACAAGGGTCTCATGAAGTTGAATAGGGAGGTGGAAATAAGATCTGATCTTATGTTCACCTTCACTGTGAACTCATGGTTTAGGGTTAGCAAAAGATTTAAGGAACCCAGAGCAAATTTCTTCGCCTCCTTACACTTCAATCTCTGTCTCTTCCACCGAGTGATTCTACTGTGCTTTTTGGAGGACTCTCCTCCCCACACTGCTTTCCATACATCAACTCCAGACAGAAAGTCAGAGCAATTTTAAGACTCAATTTCTTTTATTTCCTTTTCTTCCAAAAACATAGTCCTATGCTGCCTTTTTTCTAATTTTTTAAAATAGGTATTTAGCACATTCTGTTTATTTTGTAAGTTATGGTGAGAATGTAAGTCTGGTTCCAATTACTTATTATGGTAGCAAGAGGAATTATCAAAATTAAATGTTTTAGAAGTATGCAGTCTTTCCTCAACTGTGGTTAGTATTTATTCCAGCTCTGAGCCAACACCCTGGATAACTGATCAGCAGCCTAGGCGAGAGCTGCTCCCCTGGACCCCATATGCAGGGGTGGTGAACCTATGGCCCACATGCTGCAGCAGACACACAGGGCCCTCTCTGTTGGCACATGAACCAAATCGCCCCAACAGCTGAGCATGAGATATTCAGGTTTAATTGCAGTGTTGGCACTTTGTGGATAGTGGGTTTTCAGTTGCAGTTTGGGTACTCATCTCTAAAAGGTTCACCGTTACGGCTTTAGAGGAACACAAGCATAGACCCTAGTGAATCTACTAGGACTGTGTTGGCAGGAGTACCTCTGATGGTTGAGATTTGGTGCCCAGTACTAACTCAGCACAACCCATGACCCAAAACATACACATGTGACTTAACACTGTTCACGTACAGGATGCTTCCTGAGTCAGATGCTACAAAACGTGATGACATCTGAATGCTGTGGAAGTTTCCAAGTTGTGCCATTGATGAGTTCAGAGACAGACACTGCTTTAGGGTGGTGGAAGTATTTGAATGGCAAAAGCACTTAGAAAAAAAGACAAATTAGCTTGTCAAATACTTCTTTTTAAACAGCCTGAAATATAATAGACTCTTGCTGATCATTTATAATTTGCTTACAGTACCAAATTTTTAAATTCATTACAGTAATTATTCTTGCTTTTCCTTGTGTTATTATTTGTTGTACCAGAGGCGCTCACGAAATTACTATAGGATTTGCAGCAATGGCACATGGCAGCTAAAGAATACTTGGAACTGTTTTAATAATTAGTATTTGTTAAATTTTAATGTATACAGATGTAGGCATAGCATATATGGAATGTGATACTGATGCTTTACATTGGAAACTAGATGTTGAATCTTAGAATTTTGTGAAGATATTTATTAATGCAAATAAATTTGTAAAAATGCAAATTTATGATGTCACATTATTGAAATACTTTTAATTTAGCATTTTTATGTTGGTAAATTACAAGGTGTCTTACTCGTTTTCCTTGTCTCTGGGACAAGATGCCTGACCCCTGCAATTCAGAGAAGTCAATTTTGGCTCACAGTGTAGACGTTTCAGTCGTTACACTGCAGGTGGCATGGCGGAAGGGCCTGGCATGGAGGAAAGCTGCTCAGTTCCTCATACCCAGGCGGACAGAAAGAAGCAGAGAAGAAGGAAGCAGCTGGGGAGGCAGAGACATCCTTTCAGGCAACGCCCCCACTGACACTTCTTCTGACCAGGTCCCTCTCCCAGCCCACATTTAGCCACAACAGCCCCACGATTCAATCACCTTATGAAAGCCCCACCTGTGAGTACATGAGGCTCTTGGGCGACATTTTGATAAAAATCATAACAGTATGTACTTTGTCTTTTACTTCTAATAGATAATTCAGAATGTTTTAGAAGAAATAAAATAAAAAACAGGAAAAAATGTAATTTTTAAGATAGATAATAGGAAACAGGGAGATAGATTCTTTGCAAATTGGAAGGGACCAAGAGATGGAGGGAGAGGAGGGGAAAGGGGGATAAAAAGATTTACGGTGTGTTATGTACGTGTATCAGCTTCCCAAGATGAATGTAATTGTTATGTACTGCAAACATGTATTAATAAAAATTTTAAAAATTATAATATATATTGAATATATGTAAGTTTTGAACCAAATATATTTTAATATTCTTATTATTGGGAGTGATTATGGGTTGAAATCATGATACTGAATAGAAAACATGAAAATAGAGTTTAGTCAAGTAGCTAAAAGGGAAATAAATAGCTGTCATTATGAAGATGTGTATTTCTCAAGGCAGGCGTTTTTGTTAAGGAGAATATCATTTTTTTAAAATGATTTGCTACCTTGCTTTGTACTTTTCCATTCACACTTGCAATGTAGGAACCATCATTAGCACTCCTGCTCTGGACTCCATGAGTCCCAAGGGTGGGCCAGGTTGAGAGGGATGGAGACAGAAGCTTCTCATTAGCTGAGAGACGGTCTCCGACTGGGCAGGTGAGGCGGCAACGTAGGAAGAATGTCTCCTGAATTGCCAATTACGGCTCTGCGGTGGGCTCTGTGTTTGCCAGTCCAGGTGGAGGGCAGGTAGGCTCGGCTTTGTGGCAGGATTTCAGTCAACAAAGGACTCAACTGTTAGCAGGGTCTGACAGGCAGATATCTGTTCAAACCACAGGCTGAGAGTTGGTGATGTTTCTGGTTGGGGAGCGCAGGGGAGCTAGACAGGAAATGCCTGGCCCACTTCCCCTCCAGAGACCCCAGTGCACAGGAGCCCCCTTGCATGCAAGCCGCTGGGGGCCAGCTGCACCCGTCCTGGACTGCTTCCCATACAGGGTGGACTGACCTCCGTTCTGCGCTGGTGGGAAACATCACTAATTTCTGCTCAACATGATAGGAGAGAAAAAAAAAGGATGTTTTTCTTTCTCCCATGTGCCATGTGATTAAGAATAATTTTTGCAGTAATGTTTTATAAACAGTTTAATCATGAGCAGCTCTCTAGGCATTTCTTCTGGGACAGAATTTATATTCTGTCTGTGATCAGTTCTGCTGGGTTACCTTGGTGGAACCAACACGGATGGTGCGTTGTCTCTGTGCCAGTTGCCAAGACAGGCCCAAAGAACTTTGGGCAGGACAGGCGGCTAGCAGCTTTTCACCGACCGCTTCAGCTGTGGGAGGGAATTGCGCCTTTGACAAACAGCCACTGCAACCAATCAGAGGAACTGAAAGAGAACCGTGAGGGATCATTCATTTGGCTAGCACATAGTACTCTCTTTCCAAACCGATCAGCTAAGCAAACACTGTTAACAAAGCCGAAATTGGTGGCTGTATTTCCCACGGTGAAATGCCAGTGCCAATTACAAATTAGCCAAGACCACAATCTGCAGGCGGGCAGGAACCAGCACACGTTTGTATCTGTGCTTTCAGTGCCCGGGCAGATGGTTCTACCCTACCCTCCATTACTATCCCCAGGGCAGCTCTAAAAAATGTTTTTGCTGAAGTCCCGCTTCAGACCAATAAATCAGAATCTCAGACATTGAATGCTGGCGCATTTTATTTTTTAAAGCTTCCCAGGCGATTCCGAAGTTTGCTAAACTTTCAAGCTATCAAATGGGTAGTAATTGCTCAAGAAAAATTCAATAAAATGAGGTTAGAACAAGTAGTTTTTCATGAGAGAGAGACTCATTCCAGCTGGCAGAATGGTTTGCCATCTCATGGCTGTTCAAAAAGTATATGAGAGCCGGGCGTGGTGGCTCACGCCTGTAATCCCAGCACTCGGGAGGTTGAGACAAGGTGGATCGTTGTGAGTTCAAGACCAGCCTGGGCTACAAAGTGAGCTCAAGGTCAGCCTGAATGGCATAGTGAGACCCTGTCTCAAAAACAGGGCTGGAGATCTAGCTCAGTGGTCTAAGTGCCTGCCCGGCAAGCACAAGGTCGTGAGTTCAATCCCCGGTGCCGCAAAAAAAAAAAAAAAAAAAAAGTATATGAGAGCCAGGCATGGTGGTGCATGTCTGTAATTCCACCATTCTAGAAGCCTGAGGCAAAAGAATTGTAAGTTCGAGCCCAACCTAGGCAACCTAGGGCTATGGGTATAGCTCAGGGTGAAGGCCTTCAGCTCAATCTCCAGTACCACACATACAACATATGTGGGGGCTGAGAGTGTTGGAGTGGTAGTGACTTTGGTCTCTATTGGGAAGAAGTGATGTGACAGCCTTTGGAAGACTGCTTTTCCCCAACCAGAAGTAGAGGGCTTTGGTGCAATCATTAGAATTTTATGAAGTCGTGCCATATTGCTGCTTTTTCTAGAATAAATAACTTCTATTCAGATTTATCCACTTGTTCATTTGTGTCTAACACAGATGCCATTTCATCTGTTACAAGAGGGAAAACTTAACCCGTGGGCCCTGGCAGAGGGACAAGAATGACTGATCTTTGTGTACTAAATGTACTCCACTCAAGAGGCTGAGGCAAGAGGACTGCTGCACTTGGCTACACAGTGCATTCCAAGCCAGTCTTGGTTACATATCAAGACCTTGTCACAAAACAAAACAAAACAAAACAAAACAAAACAAAACAAAACAAGTACTCTTAACCCCTGAGTTCTGAAGATTTACATATTTGCCAAAATGCAGGTCTGGGCTTAAGGGGGCCCCATCTTTTATATTTTTAGGTTATTCAGTAACACAGAACTATATGTGTATGTGTACAAGATATGTATTAAAATATCAAACTAATATTTCTAATAAACACATTAATCAACATATGGAGAATAAAGCTTGACAACTCTTATTTTTCCCTTTCTCTCCTACTGTGGGTGGGTAGCATACATCCGTGCACAGCTAGCTACAGTGGGTAGTATTTTTAATTGCAATATGTTCATCATGGGAATTTCCCTACTCTTGATTAGTGGGTAAATCCCAGGAGAGGACTGAATTATGACTGTGAAAAGAAAAGAATGCTGCATCTATGTTAATTTGTATCCTTTAGTGATATGTTTTGGTTAAAAGACATGCTTGAACATTTTGGGGCAGTTGCTTACTAAGTTGAATAAGCTACCTTAAGCTATTGTTGTGGTTTTATATAGATGGCCCCTAAGCCTCATGTAGTCATGGAAGCGGCTGAATCTAGCGTTTGTGATTGACTCGTTGTCTAGTGCTGGAATTGGTGGTGTGAGTTCTGCACCTGCTCACGGGTGGAGCTAACATGCAATGTAAGGTCAGAAAGGAGACATGTTTTTCTCTCTTTTGCGCTGTTCTCTTTTGCCACTTGCAGCCACCATGAACGGCTGCCCCTCAGCCATGCCACCCTGCCTTGGAACCAGCTAAGTATGAACTGAAACCCCCAAAACTGTAAGAAATAAACCTCTCCTTCCTTCATTTTGGGCATCAGGTATTTTGTCCCAGCACCAAGAGAAAAGTAACCAAGACAGCTACCAATAAAAAAGAATGAATAAGAAAATGAATAGGTGAATAGATGGGTAAAGGACTCATCAACAGTGACATCAAACAACTGTGTCCACCCTGTGATTTACTTTGTGATGCAAAATTGACTCCACTTGGAGTTTTCCTCAGACTTTATCTCTGTGAAAAGAGCTGGTACCTTCCCATTGATAGTGAACCCAACATTGATTTCAAAATCTTATGTCAGATTTTGCTCTGTTCTGGTCATTGGCCCATAATTTCAGATATTTCTTGATCCTCGTGTGTGTAATGAACAGTGGATAGTGAGGGTAGAATAAAATGAAATGTTTAAGGTATTTCATGAGAATATAATTGACTTACTAAAATATATAACTTTCCCTTGCATTCCACTTACGATTGCAAACATCTGATTAGCAATGATAAGTTTTTAGAAGCTTGCTGCCACTAGTAACATGCAACATTTTTATAATTATTGAGAACTTTGGAATTAGGGAGCTGAACTACTAGTGTGCTTTATAGGTGAGGAAACAGCCAGAAGGATTCCAAGTTTCACTCTGCAGACACAGAACTAGGTGCAGATAGGACATGACCAATCAAATTCTGTGAGAAAGCAGAGCTTAACTTGGGTCCCTTGTCACATGACAGAGCTCTCCTTTTTCCTGGTGTAAATAAAGAAGATCTATCTGTTAAGGCAAAGTGATATGGGAGGTTGTAATGGACAGGAATAAGAAGATGGGAGAAGGGAAAGTGAAGGTTTGTCTTTGTCAGGAGTGAGCTTCCCCATAGCTGTTGGTAATGTTATTTATTTATTTATTTATCCACCTGTGTTCACTGCCAAGATCTCAGTAGGCTCAGGTCTTTGGTTGAGGTCTTTAATCAGCTGCCTATGATTAGCTGTGCTTTCTATTGATCTCTATTTTCTATAGTTCTGAGTACTTTCTTTGTGACTGGAATTAATACATGGATGTTCCCTCACCATAGAGGAAGCGTTGTACCCAGGAAATGAAAATCTATTTTTTTCTGTGACAATCTTTATTTTAAGTTTCTTTAGGATAGATTTCTGAGTCATGTCATCAGGGGGGAAAATGCAAAGTTCTTTTATTGAAAATCTTACTGGAGTCTGTGAGACAGCAAAGAATTATGGCATCAGAACACAAATTTACCTAAAACGCTTCAAAGGTTATGGAATACAATTCCCTCTTTTGACAGATAAGGAAATAGGCTCAGAAAGATCAGGTAGCTTGTCCAAGGTCACACAGCTTATAGTGAACCCAGAGAATTAGAATCTGTTAATTCTTGTCTGTTAATTCTTATCCATATATTTTAATTCTTATCCATACATTTTAGTAGAGGAAAGGCAGAAGAAATGAAACAAACAAGCCGGGCATGGTGGCTCACGCCTGTAATCCCAGCACTCGGGAGGCTGAGACAGGCGGATCGTTGTGAGTTCGAGACCAGCCTGGGCTACAAAGTGAGCTCAAGGCCAGCCTGAAGGGCATAGTGAGACCCTGTCTCAAAAACAGGGCTGGGGATCTAGCTCAGCAGTCTAAGCGCCTGCCCAGCAAGCGCAAGGTTGTGAGTTCAATCCCCGGTGCCGCAAAAAAAAAAAAGAAAAAAAAGAAACAAACATAGCTACATTTTGATGACTTTATGATCTAAGGAAGCCCATATTCTAATTTCATACTTGAAAACTTTATCTCAAATGATACTTTAACAAAAATCTCCAACATTGACCAGGGTAAACATATTTAGTGTGTCCTGGGACAGGTGGCAATGGGGGAACAGAGCCAATAGAAATGGACATGTCTGGCAAACCAAAGGTATCAAATATACTATAAGCCTTGCCTATAGGTTCCTACAACATATGCAAAGATTCCTCCTCATTCACCAGTTAATCCCTGGCACAGCACCTATTATCATAGTTAGTCACTATTTTTCCAATGGGTCAGTGATTAAATATATAATGAGATTGAGATTTTTAGGTTCATTGTGGTAATCTGCTTTTGTCAAGATAAATTAGTTGTTTGGGTCTTGTTGAAAATCTTTCTAAAATTTATAAGGTAGAGTGCACCAATACTTAAGGTATAAATATCTTGAGAAAGCTATCAATCACTCACAACCTACTAGGAATTAATCCCACTGACTTGGTTTCTTTCTCACTTTGAGCTGAGTTCGATCACCTTTGGAGGGAAGGTGAGGTAGAGGAAGAGAAGAATTATATGCCTGGGGGTGGCTTTGGGAAGGTGGTTTTACTACACACAGATCATTTCTGGGAGAAGGCAGAACAAGAAGCCAAAGTGTGGGTAAGAGTAGCAAATACTGTTTATTTTAAATTGTGTTTAAGGATGGCACTGCTGGATCCTCATATGATGGAAATGGGTTCACCATTGTATACAGACGACTCATAAGCAAGCTTATTATAAATTCTTTGGGAGAACTGAGTCCCATAATTTGCTTCTGTATCTGAGAATCTCTCAATCTCCCCCTTCTTCTGTCTCCCTCTTTAAACCATTTTACCTGATAGACCCTTAGTGGAAATCCCATTTATCATTAGGACCAGGTATCTGCATTTATGTCCCCATCATTTCACAACATCACCACATGCAGTTCATCACACGCCATCAAAATTTCAGACAACATGCCCAACGCATGTCCTCGCTCACAGGAATCAGGAGCAGAAGTGCTCTGAACCGCAAAAGCTGTTATGCACGTGTGCTAATGGAATGGGCAAATTTTCTATCCAAGCTGCCAGGAAGAGCCTCCAGCTGGCCCCATGGAGCTCAAGTTCACCTGTAGCAGAGGCCGTGTGTACAGTGCGGCCAGGCGCCTTTGGGAAAGCAAGCCGCTTTGTGCCGTGAAGTGATGTCCTGCACGACTTGAAACCTACAAGTTGCCATGAAAAGGATGCTGGACTTCATGCCGGATGACCCGAGTTCCCAGCTCACCCTTTGCTACCAGGCAGGGAGTGTTAAGTAAGTCCCTCGCCTTCCCTGAGCCTCACTTCACCCCCGCCCTCCTTTGCCTTTCAGTGGTGTGACCATTTCTTCAGCCTCTGTGCTGTGCTGGGCATGCTTGTGCATCCTGTGTGCGGGTTTTCGTTGCTAGCCCTGTTGCATTACTACTGTCACTTTAAAGATGATAAAACTCCAACTCAGAGTGTTTCAGAGAGGCTAAGGAGGCACAGACAGGAAGGGCTGTAGCTTAGGTTTGACACCAACTTTACTTTCAGAGGTATTGAAAAGGCCACATGTTACATTGTATGTGGAAGGGCTTTGAAAATCATAATCTCACAATGATAAATGACACTGATTGGACAGCACGGGATTCTATAGTCAGAGAGGACTCTGGCGGTGCAGCTGATGTGGGCTAGTCTCAGTTTCCTGCTCAGTTTCCTCATTTGTAAAATGGACACGATGACATATCTGTCTTCTGGTATTATTATGGAAATGAAATGGAATCGTGTCTACAAAACTCTCAGTTCTGTATCCGTCTTAGTTGCAGTTGTTAGATAGATGATAAGTATTGCTTAAAGATTAGAGAAATCACGGTTTGTTTACAGGCTTTTTCTCACCTTACGGATGCCATCTTTTGTTCACTTTCTCTTACCGGTTAAATACAAATGCCAGAGAGCTGATCACCAACATCAATTTTTAACAAGAACATTGTGTGGTGTGAGTGACAAAGGCACTCAAGCCTCTGTCTCAACCTGAACGAATGAAATCCCACACCCAGTACTTTCATAAATAATTCTCCTCCAGCTGCCTCTGCTCTCTGCCAGCCTCCAACAGGGGTTCCTGGGTTCTGATTTCCCACTCCTATCTCTTCATTCTGATCTACTTTTATGCCTTCTCTGTTTCTTGGCTCTAAATTGTCAATCCTCCCCAACGCGCGCCCCTCTCGGTTGCGTTCATCCTTACCGTCATCGCAGGGCCCCAGTGTTCCTTTGGCACCTGTTTTGCAACACTTCTGATTTCCACATTCTTTTTGGTCACAGGCCCAAACTTTGGGTTCTAACTGAGGCCCACCCGGGCCCACCCCTGTTGTAATTGATGGTGGACAGCTTTGGCTTTACCCAGGCTTGTGTTGCCTCATCCTCTATGACTCCCTGTTTTTAGCCATCTTATGATTCATACAGGGATGTGTACCAAGCAAAATAGCAACTGAGGTTCAGACTGTCTCTCGATGTCAGATCTCCAGATGTTCCCAGAAACCCAGAAGCTTTGATTGTGTAGCTAAATTCCTGTCCACACAGGTGAGTCATTCACTTTTCCTTATAATTTGGCCTCAGAGCCTGGGATTTATGTGCACGGAGTCTGGGATTTATGCAAGCAAGGAGTAGCATTTCTTGGTTTGCAGACATTGGGGTTGACTATGAGGCAAATATACATTTTCTAAATAAGCACCCTGAGGAGTTTTTCAAGCTTGTGTTGAAACCAGACCACGCAAAGTATTCTTCACTATTGTTAAGTAAGTTTTAGTAATAGGGAAAGGGGAGCATGTGATTAATCTCTTTCATGCCAGCAAAGACTGCTTTTCCAAATACCTTTTTCTCAGTGACTTCTAAGGTACCTGCAAGCCTTCCTTCTACCTCTCCTCCCTGACACAGCACCAGCTGGAAATTGCATAGTCCATAGAAAGGTTGCCCAGCCTGAGGATGAAAACCCAGCTCAGCCACTGACACACATGTGTGCCAACGAGATAGTTAACTTTCACAGCTTCTGAAAATGGACCTAACATCTACCTCCTGGGAGAGTTAAAAGATAAACTCACACTAACTCCATAGATATGCAGCTATATGAGTGAAATGCTTTGACGGAGTTCAGGACACACTACACCAATGGCACCTTGGCATTTGAGAAAAATTACAAAAGCAAGGAGGGAAGCTTTTGCTTATCTCTGATGCTTCTCCCCTGAAGCTTGTCATCAAACCTTTATTCCAGAAGTGGCT